>JAGGAR010024124.1:0-10433 GCA_017657315.1 Termitomyces sp. K1Ag
CGAACCCAAACGTCCACGGGCGCTTGATACAGGTAGATTATAATCAATCTAGTAAGCTCAATGAATAAGTACGATAGACTCACTCACTCCAGGCTGCTTGAATAAAATGCTTCCTATCTACGCGTACCAGCCCCGCCAGTCCAATACGATATAGCAACGCCACGTGTGGATCATCGTTCGATCCCGATTTCCTGCTGCCTTTGCGAAAAGGTCAGAGCGTACGTGCCAGCGAGATGAACAGTCACGAGCCCAGACGTCCACGGGCGCTTGATACGGGGGTACGTTCGTATATGTCGGATATTAGAGCAGAGGTGTTGAGCGGCATCGATTCTGATTAACGAGCATCTACCCATGTGTAAAGTGATGTATAGGAATGATAAGCTTACTCTGTTCAAATGAGATGCCTCCTGTCTACGCGTACCAACCCCGCCAGCCCGCCATAACTATGAAACGATATCCCAACGCCGCGTGTGGATCGTCATCGTTCGATCGCGAGTTCCCGCTGCCTTTATGAATAGGTCAGCGCATGTGTGCCAGCGAAATGAACAGTCACCAACTTAAGCGCCCACGGGCGCTTGATACGGGCGTGCGTTTCGATGTGCGGGATTTAGAACGGAGGGGTCGCGCGGCGTTGATTCTGATTAACGGGCCGTCGACCATGTCTAAAATAATGTCTAGACAAATGATAAGCTCACTTTGAACAGAGGTGCCTCCAATCTACGTGTACCAGCCCCGCCAGCCCGCCATAACTACGATATGTTATACCAACGCCACGTGTAGATCATCATCGTTGGATCGCGAATTCCTGCTATCTTTATGAATAGATCAGCCTGTGTGTGCTAAGAAATGAACGGTCACTAACTTAAACGCCCATGGGCGCGTGATATGGGCGTGCATTTTGATGCATTAGAACGGGGGTATTGGACGACGTCTAAACACTTGTAAGTTCAACGAGTAGAAGCGAAAAACGTGAATTCTGACCCGAATATCAAGTCTGATCGTGAGCCGTAGAACTGGCGCGCACCGGAGAGATTTGAAGTACCCTATCATCGTAGCAGCGGAAACGCATCCCCTCTGCTTCTCCGATGCCCTCGGCGCCCCCGTTCTACGTGTCACGAGAATCAGAGTTCAATTTCGTAGAGCCAGAATGGAATATTCATACCGTCGACCGCAGGTTGACCACGAGATACAATAGAATGTCCAGATGCTGCTTGTCGATGTGTGGGCGTGTTTCTAGTTCCGGACCATCTGAGCGAAAGGGAAAGGTCAACTGATGTTGACGATGATGAAAGATTGACGAAGCGCACCTATGTATACTAGCCTGCCGCGTACATCGGACGAATGATCGAAGCTAGAGCCTCGAGTCAAGAACGAATTGAATGCCGAAAGAATTCTGAATAGAGGCCTGGGCCCAGTCGGTCAACCTGAGAATGTGGTCGTCATCGCGAATGTTAGAGGCGTGAGAGACGAGAAAAGCTGACCTTGTGGAGTAGATTGAGTTTAGAGTTGGAGAGCGCGCGCTTGAGGGACGCATGATGCAATTGAGTCGTGAGGCCGAGTCGGGGGTAAAAGGCACCGAGCGTGGTATTGTTTGTTTTATTCTTCCCCAGATGACGATTCGGATCTGTGCGATGTTTGCGTGCTGCGGATGGCTATTCCAGGTTAGTTGAATCAACTATGTATGATATTGAGACTCGCACCAGTATTATCAAGGTGAACTACGCGTGGAAACAGTCGATTTGTTGCGATATTGTACAGCAGTTGTCGTAATGCGCAGACAGGAGAGCTCTTGGCGTACGTCAGTTGAGTGACTCTGGCTGATTGAGTCGAGTTTGACAGAGTCGAGTGAGGTCATTCCATTCCTCGTGTCGCGATCGCAATGATTCTTTCAGCCCATAAATACTTATTTCGAACGTTGCTGATACCTTTTATCCCCGGAAAACATGAGATCTCCTGGATGATATGTTGGGAACGTGCTTCTGGCGTGGTTGATGAAAGGGACGAAAAGAGCAATCGCCAATTATAGTTTGAACCCTCGTTTTTTTTCGTGTGACGTCACCTTGTTCGCTTTGGATGGTAGTTGCCCATTTGGTCACCTGCTGTGCACTCTGCTCTTCGGGGAGGCCTGGTCCAGTCGCCTGGTGGAACGAGGAATCTACGGCAGTCTACGCCACTGCAGAACGGCAGACGGGGAACCAGCAGGAGGGAGAAGAATCTGAAGATGGACTAGCGCAAAGTTGATTGATGCAAGGCGTTGCTATGACGGCGTGAGAAATGACGTATGCAGTTTCTTTTGAGTGATATCAATGGCCGAGGATTGGGCGTGGCCTGCTGCTTTCCTTTCACTCTCAACCACACGCAATGGGTGGAGAACACAAGTGCCCAGTCTGCCAGTCCACGTTCACTCGCCCGCAACACGTTGCTCGCCACATGCGATCGCGTAAGCATGTCTCACTCGTCCATTCAGTCGCGGTGGGGCCAGCCAGCTCCACCGCGTTCTCCCATAATTAGCCACTGACAATCCCGACGCAGATACTGGCGACCGTCCTTACAAATGCCAATTCTGTGGCGATCAGTTCGCCCGCAGGTTCGTTTTTCTGTTTCTACGGCACCGAGTCGTCCACTCAGTTCGTCTCCCACAGTGATCTGCTCGCACGACACGTCAACAAGTGCCACGCGAACGAGAAACCGCTTCTCCCGCCCGCTGGAGCTCGACGAAAAGGTTCTGCTTCGACTTCCCGTGCCACCACCTCCAAACAGGCATGTGACCAGTGTGTCCAGAACAGTCTGCCATGCGACGGCGCCAATCCATGCGGTACATCTTTCTATCTCATTTTTTTAATTCATTTATCTAAATAAACTTTCAGGAAAATGTAGTCAGCGTAAACTTCGCTGCACCTTCGTCAAGTTCCACCGCCAGACTGCCCCAGTTGGTCCAGGCCACAGCCCTCCGCAAACCGAGCTTCTTCCTCCCTCTGCGTCTTCTGCCTCTCGCGACGACTTTAACCTCGGTCTCGCCCCGCTCACTGTCCCCTCCATGGCCGAAAGTCTTTTCTCTGATAGCTTCATGTTTTCGCCGATTTATTCCGACAACGCACATACTCAGCCCCTCTCTCCGAGCGAACCAAGTGATTTTCCGTCTCGATATCGCGCGCGGGCTGATCTGTTGAGGCGAACGGGTGATCAAGTCAACTTCAGCCCAACATCTGCGCACCCTTTCCCGGAATCTCGTAACGGCTGGGGAGGCGCTACATCGACTTGGGATCACACTCGTTTCGATGAAGGTCTGCTTATTTTTTTTTGCCTTTTGAAGTTCGTGTACTAATCATCATGTGTCAGAAAAGACACGCCGCCACCCACAGCCACGCCAGTATCCACCGAACGATATCTCTACAGCCTACCGCCACTCGATGCACGGACCGAAATCCGAATTCGAAGTGGACTTGGATTTCAGCGACGGGAGCGCCAGCTCGATTCCTTCATCGGCGGCGGGCTCCCAAGTTCACCTGCCCTTGTCGACGTCAGCGCAGGTGACAGGAGCTTTCAATAGCTCCGTAAGTAATTACTTTTCGTTGATATTTTCTACGCTAATGCATTCTACAGGACCCAGCATTTTCACAGCACACTCTCATGGACCCCTCCGCCTCGCCATACCCATCTCATAGTCCTTTCCATCCATCTTCATCCTTCCCCAGCGCCACGAACATCCTCCACACTACAGCCGCAGCCTCCGCCGTCCCTCCAAACCCCAATGAAACCTTCGACGAGTCTGACTTTGGTGCTCTATCCCTCGACGATCCCGCTCTCCTCGCCGCAGACACTCAACCCTTCTTCTCTGACGTTCTCGGCGGCGCGCCCAGAGCACCTCTATCCGACCCCAACGCCACCCCAATGCCTCCACGTCCCTCCAGCGGCACCGAAGGCGACGGCGATCTCTGGCGTGCGTTCATGCGCAGCACCCCCGTCGGCGAGCATCCTCATCACCACCCCCCAAGTCGTCGCGCATCAGTACCCGCTCTCAACATCGGGCAGATTGGGAATGGGAACTCTTACCATCATCCCTCCTCTGCTCATCCTCATGAGAAGCGCCCTAGCTCGTTACAGCCTCCGTTCCACCAGCCTCGCTACGCGTCTCTCGCGCCGCAGACACACCAGCCCGACGATCTGCTGAGGTACCAGCAAGCCGTTCTCGCACGCGCACGGGAGACCGAGACCGTCCTCCGTCCGCCTCCCGACGTTCGTCCAAAACCACGTCGGAGCACGCTAGATACTGAGCACGGACCCGGCCCTGGTCCTGGTCCTGGTCCTGGATTCCTCGCGATATCGGCTTCTGCGCGTCGACGTGGATCGAGGCCTGGTTCGTCGGGAAGTTCGGCGTCGACGGGGACGTCGGGGAGTTCGTTGGTTGGGGTGTCGGGTGTGGAGAGGGAGGGAGAACGGGGACAGGGAAATGTTAGGCCGGGTGTCAAGAGGGGGTTGTCGAGTGCGATGCAGGAGGAGCCGGAGAGTAAGAGTCGGAGGAGGGTTGTGGGGGAGGAAGGGAGGGAAGGGAGGGCGGGGTAGGTTGGTTTGATTGAGAGGTTCGTTGACTTGTTTTTTCGTGATGTCACGAGTTTCTGGTCTCATGTGCTGCTCGTAGGATCCTCCTTCAAGACTCGTTTTATATCATGCATTACACCGAAGAAAATTCCTTCACTGTCCCTTATCACGTCCTTTCTCTCCAGAACAGAAATCTTGTTTGACTATCCTTCTTGTTCGTCGTTATTCTTGTCTATTCTCCATCGAAACTTCTTCCTTCCAGATTCCCTTTCTTGCCCGCTCTCGTACCCTGTCGAAAACATACCGTTGTATCTCTAGTCTTACGTATATCACTCGTATGACTCGCAATATTATTTATTTTCTTCTCACCTTCCGTGCTCACTTCTCCAGAATTGCCGAAGTTGTCTCGTGTACGTTTAATTGTCTAATTCAATTTGACAACTACTGACGCAATGAACAGAAGTACGCCCTCTGCAGCTCATCCTCAACGTAATCTTCCGGGCCTGTAGGTGCCTGTAGGCGCACATGAGAACGATGTGCCGAATTCAACAGCTCGCTGGATCCCAACGCGTTTGCAAAGTATACACGCGGCAGGGAGGGAGAACTACTTACCAACAGGAGATAACTCTGTTTTCGTCGAAATGCGAACTATGACTTCATCGGAAGCAATAGACATGTGCAGCGATTTCTGTTGCGAAGACAAACACGAGGCGTCGTGGATGACAGATGGGCGCGAAAATAAGAACAGCAGACAGATGACGTTACTTATAGATTCCCGAATCTCGGGGTGTGAATAGAGATCGAAAGATGAAGAAACGGCGACTGGGCTAATTGGTTTGATGGCTTTGAGCTTGTGTGACAGCGATGAGAAGAGGCTAGTGAACGAATCTTTTTTGGTAAGTAGAAAGAAAGCGTCTCTAGCAAAAGTCGTACTTACTCGATATTATATCTTTGATAGATTATTATCACGACCATGATGGACGATTCCACCCGAAAGGAGGAATAGATGACACGACGGCGTCTCAGCGTACAGTCGAGCACATGGTTATGACGATGGCAGAGAGTATGCCCTTGAAGGAAAATGACATCAAATGACATTTAGGCGACATGGGATTTGACATGAGCTTACTTTTTCCGAAGTTACTTATGTACTGACGTCAGAAGAGATCTGATGAGCGATCTGAGGAATCATTACACGGACGAACCCGTGGCCAGCGAAGTCGAAGCATAACAATAATAGTTAAGAAGATCCGACGGGACTCGGAGGATTTTCGCCCTGCCGTGGAAATGAAGCGCGTGTTGCTTATACCTGGAAAAAATACTTAGGAGGATGCCTGTTGACGAGTTGCCATAGACCATCAGCGAGCATGGGGGTTGATATCGGTATTCAAAGATGAAGACAATTCTTCAAGTAAGGAATAATTGTCCCACGAAGTTCCATAATAGAGGCCGAAGTACTTCTCCGCAGTCGTCATGCGTCTACAAGACAATGGTACTGAGCTTCGCGTGGAAAACATTAGAACGTCATACATATAATCAACTCGGCGCGTGTACGATAGTCTCCGAATATGACGTTTCTACCTGATCTTCTCCTGTTCAAGGATTGTATAAGCTCGCACATAGTCGATAAAAGTAGAACCCCATACGTCACTCGTCATGATAAGCCTGTGTTCAGCATTGACAAGAAAGTTTTCCGCGTCAATAGAGAGGCCGGGGCCTGGCACAAGAACGTCATGAGATAATTGAAAGCGCCAGTGTCGTTCTATTGAGTACAGTTGACATGACGGTTGGCAAACCTAAAGAAAAACATGACGTCAATCGTCCGGTATACATCCATCGGATGGTAGTTTTGACACACGATTGACATGCCGAAGAATGGAAGAACAAAAATGAGTGATTTGGCATGGAGATAATAGACAACGACGGATTGACATGTTAATCTTCAACATCAAGACAGTGACAGTCCCTAATGAACAAATCATGATGCCAATCAATTCCGTGCTTCGAGGTGACAACGGCCGGCCGTTCAAAAAATAGACAATGATAAGCATAAAAATATCCAGCGGCCAACAATGAGAATATGGACACGATTGTGGGAGTGCTAGCAGGGGTGCTATCAGACGTAAAACGAATTTCACGGAGCGGTCGACGCTAAGCCCGTGAAGGTCCATCGAGCATCGGTATACATGCCTAGGCGGTATAAGGGTTGGGAGTGTAACATAGTACGGGATGCGTATGTTTCGTGAATCGCGAGCAACTACTGAGAAACGTCAACAAATTCAAGGCGTGATGAACAGTTCCTTAGTACCTACCTCGATTGATTGAACATCCAAAGGACAGTATATCGAGTACATGAAGGCAGGAGACCGGATCGTAACTACCGGGAAATGAGACAAGCGCGTTGGTACTCTCGAAAAGAATCTACCCGTTGAGACTGAAGCGCGGATGTCAGTTTTTAGTGGTCTGGTCGCGTTTCGTGAAAGGATGTGGGGAGTACTTAGATAGAGACGTCACGTCCTGTTCAGTCAGCGTGGTACAGAAACTACTAAGTTGAACGCATGCGCCGTAACAGTAACCGTTCAAGCAACACGGTCACCGGTAACCGAAAGGATATTCAAGGACACGAGAACTCGAGAAAATCTCGACTATTTGACTTGGTAACTACTGGTAGCAGTAGAGGACACGTAGAAAACAGGACATAGAGCGCGTCGCCGTTTCTTCAAGCCTTGACGGGGGAGATGGAAATCGGAGAACGTGGTTGAACGGAACAAAGCAATGTGACGCCGTGACCCCGGGTCACACTGCTAATTTCAACTCGACGGAATTCGGCACAGCGCTTGTTTGGCGCTTGTCCTTGCCAGCTCATTTTTCTGCGAGTTCTTGAACTGAGAAATTCGCTTGTGGTACTACTTTGCCATCTTTTGCTCTGCTTGGCGGTTCCTCATCAGAAAGCGGCGTTTCTCAGTATTTCTCGTGACGGCTCGATTCTCGAAAACTATCCAGCAGTTGCAACTGGAAGTAGTCTCAGTCATTGGTGTGCTCTATCTGCTAGGTATCCTGACTTTTACTAAGCATTGACTGTTATAGTTTATGACCGCATCAAATTTGACCATTAGCTCCCCCCTAGGTAACACGGGTCCCTCAGGTTCACTCTAACGACGCTTTCCACACGCCCAACGTGCCGATGCTTCTTCTTCGATATCCTCACTATACATCACTCATATGTGAGACATGATACAAGTTGTCCATCCCTCCGCCCTTGGGGTTTACAGATTTTGAGTTGTCGTTCGGGCGCCTACAAGGCGCCTATTGTTTGATTATATTCTTCCATGTATATATTTTCGGCTTCCCTGATATCAACAACGCCTCTCCTTGCATCGTTAAGTGCCAGATTTTCTCCTCGTGCACTGTCATGCGTCCTCGATGGAAAGACACCGTTTTATCCTCATATCGGGTACATCACGGGCTTTATCCTGACAGAACTTTCCCTTTCCTATAACTTCGAAACCATGTACAGATCCCTAAGTAAACTCAGTGTCTGATCCCGTTCCCAGAGGCGTCTTTAAGGGAGCATCGTAGTACCTTTTCCCTAAAGTGCGGATCGTGACGTTGCACGTAGTCGTGGGTCATTCCTTCACCACTATTCCTTGCTTTCCCGCTCACGTATCTTATATCCTGCCGCTTCCTCTACTCGAATGTGTCACCGCCTGAAATACGTACGTCCTTTTATGCGATCATATGCTTTCATTTGTTCAGTGTGCCTTGTTTATCCAGAATGCAGATTTTCTTCTCAGCAAGATCCGACGATCAGCATGCGCTGGGATCTCGTCTTATTGCTGTCTCACGAGGGCGCAGAACTGACATTTACCTCTGTCTTCTTCAGGAGGATTGGCTCGGTGATCTTGGCTATTGTCCGAAGGCTGAATATACAGCAGCGTTTACATCAAGCACAGTGTCGGTAATTAAATGCGTTTCTTTTAGCAGATCTCCACATGGCTCACCAACCATCTGGGATAGAACCTCGACAATCAGGGTGATTTTTACGTCCACACAATGAGGGTCCGACACAGCTCATCTCAGCGATATATAGATGCTTATCTGGCCACACCTGTTCGTTGTCCGGTCGTACGGCCTCGTCTTACTGCTTGATTGAGAAGGACTAGGCGGCGTGAAATCGACCTTGGAATACCATCGAACGTCAAACATCACCATCGTCTCAAGCGATTACTACCAGGTCCGACTCTTCCAATGGTTTTCTGGATTTTACTGAACTGTGAACGGAACTTGTACCGGGGAGTATAACTGAACTAAGGTTGGGTCACATATGTTTCCATCGCGCACCCTAATGGACATATCTTCCTTCCGAAGGTGACAAGTTTGCATAACATTTCGACATACCAACGTGCGCCCATTCAGAAGTGGTAGTGAAAGTCGTGCGTGGTATCTTACCGAACGAATTGTGTAATCGCTTGTGCTCGAGTATTGCTTGTACCTTCGCGTCACCATTTACATTATCTCTATGCTTTGCGTGTGACGCATACAAGGTTCGGGTGCACCTCGGGCGATTCGGAAATGATAAACAACGTGTTTAAGGTGACTTATGAGATATGTACATCTCGTTTGTTTTGAACTCTCTACTTAGAGCGTATTCCATGGCGTCCTGCACCCGAAATCTCAATCGTTCGCCCTACTTAACAGCGGTCGCTATCTGTATTTCGAGCTTACTTATCACTGAACACATCGTTCAAGAAGGTCAGTCTCGATTCTCGGTGTAGTGTGGACATCGGGCGGCGATCTATCTATCTGACATATCGGTACATTATGTGTTGGGTTTCGGAACGTAGAAATATTATTGTACAAGATCAATAGCATAGTGATGACGACTATATCATATAATCCGTGTTACTTCAAATCTGCCGGACACGAGTAAAAGAGAACGTGCTCACAATAATTTTTCCTGGTCCAAGAAAAGCAAACTCAGTCCACCTCATATCGATTACGATTTCGGTGTCTCATCAATTCCCAGGCAGTTTCTGTATGTAGTATATTGGTGGCCACTCTGCGTAAAAAGGCAAGAACACGTACGTCTCTCAGCGCGCCTCCTAATGGTCGGTAAGGATGATATCGGTGGGAGTGGAGCATACAGGATGCCGTAGATCGCGCTTTCCCAATAGACGATTCGCGAGTCGGGAAAGAAGGAGGGGTGGGCTGCTGAGGGACGGGTGTATGCAACGCGTCGTTGTCAGACTTGACGTGGTGGTTCATCGGCGTTGCAGAGGCGAGGCGGCGTGTTATGGAACGCCAACAAACGCGGTGTTGCTGGTTATATACCTTTGCCTCGCCCTCCGTCATGGGAATTCCGTGATATCATGGGCACCGATTACATGTTATTTACATAACCTCGGACGCTTATGGACATCAAGGTCCCCGCTGACTATTTCGAACCTGTTTCTGGAGAAGATTTCGATTTCAATCAACGCGGTCAATCTGTGCTTCTTCGAAGGTGATCGAAACAGTGATTATTTTATGATGTTGTTACCGCCGTTCCTCTCCTCGTCAATCTCTAGCCGGTCAAATTGGTACGAGACTAACCTAAGTTCGCAAGCTGGGCTCGAGCGATGATCAGTTCCGTTGAGCTCGAAAAATATGCCTGAACAATTCAAGATCTTATGTGGACTTCACCACGCTCAGCTCAGCTCCAGGTTATCGTGACTCGTAAATAATGGCTCCAAATGACCACCGAGAACTGAAAGCGAGGAACGTTGTGCGTATCTTGATTCGGAAAATCTCATTTTGCGGACCTGTCGCCACGAAAGAAAAAGAGGCCTTGGCTTCTAGTCGATATACGAAACTGCTGGCCAGAATCGACCGATTATCCAATGTAAATCAATGGC
>JAGGAR010024125.1:0-10116 GCA_017657315.1 Termitomyces sp. K1Ag
TCTCTGCATATATTGCTGCTATGACAACTGGTGCTGCAGAGGAGCTCAGCAATCGGCAAGTCACTACCCGATTCGTTACTTTGCCCCGTTCGTATGGACCGCTGTCGGACCCCACTTCCCCGTGTTCTTCGTACTTGCCACCGCATTTCTTTGTTCTACCGTCAACATCGTTTGTGTCTAAGGACACACGGAATGCTAGTGGTCGGCCTGACGAGTTTTTGGAAAAGCCTTCTCCATTGTGTATCATCGGAAAGAAATTTCCACTCATCCTCAGTAGATTCCCTCATGTTCTCCCAAATATAATGGTCCCTTCGCAAATGGGACCTTGTACAGCATCCGATCGGACCAGCGACCTCGCTGCGCCCTCTAAATCCACCTCGAGCATACGAGATGAATTGATAGCTTTTGCTGCAAGTCTGGAAGCGGACATCCGACCTTACGCCTTGCCCCAGGTGGAACAAATACTTCGTGAACAATCTCAAAGACGCTTTTTGGACTCGTCTCGCGTTTGCGCTCCAGAAGTTCTCCTTCCGGGAGTTATAACCATAGACATATCTCTCAAACGGATGCGGACAGTGATGCAACATCAACGTCGATCTCAACCATGGCTTCGTTCTCTTTTGGGTCTTGCGATAAATGAAGATGAACTGGGACTATTTCGTGCCGATGCGGCCGGGCTCCAGGAATGCACTTTTGATAGGACGACGGGATTTGGTGTCATCCAGTCTATTCGAATCGCACTGGGCATAATCGTGGCTACGAACGAAGAGCTTGGTATCCATCCTGCATTCTCGTTTCGAGAGACTGTTTCGAGGCCCCTCTCGGAGTTGGATCATGACGCAGAAATGCCACCAAACAAGAAGGCTCGGATAGCAGTTGATGACGAGCGCCATGGTCACGTTCGTTCCGTAACTTCAAGACCCATTCTATACCGGTACAAAGAGGTGAACTTCTGCACTTTAGAGAATAGAAATCTGCGTACCCTTTATTGCAACACCGTCGAACCTAAAGCGAAGTACTACGTCAAGTATCTGTTGGAGGATCAACGCTCTCTCTTTGGGCGTTCTACACGAGTATGGTGTGTATACAAGGAGGTCCCGGATGAAGAGAGGGGAAAATATCCGGAAGCAAATGAGATCGTCGAGACCTGCCCCCTTTTTGTTGGCCCATTCGCTCTCAAAATGTACAACGCCGACGTCAACCACGAAGCGTACAAACATAATCTCGTACAGAAGGCCATCGAGGCCAACGTCAGACATGTAGTCCTCCCGAAACAGTATTTCTTCCGATCTTCCTAGTGGCAATAGATTGCTAACAAAAGATAGTGTTTGGTATTTAGGAAGGGTTGTACGAAACTTGAGACCTGGAAGAACTCTGCAATTAGACGACTCTGAATTAGATGATTATGAAGAAATCATGATGATCTCGCCATTCAAACGTACATTAGCGCAATTTTCCGACGCGGACGAATTCTACAGAGGTCTTATTGACGCGCTGAGAGGTGCGCATCCTTGTACCATGTCCGTGTTTAGTTTTTCCCATCAAAGTATCAGGCATCGAATCCTTGGAAAACGCCGGCCTCATGCACTGCGATGTCAGCATCGATAACATCCTCTTGGAAGCCGAACAATACCCTACGTCGAAAGAAGTGATCGATTTTGTGACGTTCTCAGCTGATGGGATTGCAAATACAAAACTCGCGTTACTCTTCCAGCCGTCTGGCTCTGATGGTGGACTGCATGACCTCGACCTTCTGGAGCCTGTTTCAACTTATCAGCAGTCAGACCGAGAACAAAAGGTGAGCTTTAATTTGTTGATAATACCTTCCTTCATTTATCTGTCCACCAGAAGTTCAATCGTGTTGTGAGTTCTTGATTACGTGAAAAATTATTCTGTTCTGACCATCGATTGCGAATATTCAGGGCACACTCCCATTTATGTCCATCGAATGCATTAAGGGACAAAAGCATCTTGTCATTGACGACGTAAGCGATTTTCGAGCTCAAGTGATCTATATTTCATGTCATCCCTATGTTCAGATGCACAGTTTATTCTACGTCCTTTATTTATCAATGTTCCAATTGGCTGGACCCGTTCCCAACTGTTATCCATCAGCGCCAAAACAAGTTACCTTCGAATACCCGAAAGAGGTCAAAGATTGGGCGGACGACGAGTCAGCCGTATACGGTTGGACAAAAGAGCGGTTATTTTCACATGTGAAGGGTATGAAGACATTCTTCTTCGAAAGGCAATATGAAAATATGTCCTATCCTCAATGGTATCTCACTGCTGCGACCCAAAGCCTACCTTTCTGGAGGAATAACTTTGACATCCATCGAGTTTTCCTTGCCGCTTTTCATGAAGACCTATGGTTCAAGGCTTTCTCGAGTGAGGTCGAGATAATTTGGGTCCGTAGACGAAGCAACATTTCGACGAGAAAGCTCATCGAAAAGTTGGAAGAATATGAGGGTATGTTGAGAGATCTGTTAAAAGATCTCAAGTGATTCCATTGGCGACATTTCACATACGGTGGGAACGGGAAACCCTATTTACATAGTCGGAGTCGCACTCGTGGTGCATTGGATCTTGGACGTTGCTCGTATTATTGTATACCTAATTATAGCTTTATTTCAGATGCATTCCTCACCTGTATCTTAATCCATCTGTGACTGCTGCACGAATAAAGGGAACCCATGGTACTATGGGTACACGATGTCGACGGTTTCATCGACCTCTATCTCGCGTAGTGGAGCAATGCGATGGCCTGCCTTATTACTGATGAACGCATAAACCAAATGCTCGTGCTATTTTCCCTGTTGGTCCGAGGTACTTTTACCGTCCCACGCAGTCTTCGCAAGGTCAACCTCAATCCCATACTCTCTTGAAAAACGTTGAAAGTAAGCACGTTTTCCACATTAAAAGATCGTATCATTTTGAAGCAACACTAAAATGATATCCGTGATCTACCAAGCTGGAGAGTGAGTGCCACCCAAAGAATGAAGACAGACGACGCCCCAGAAGCAGTGAAAGTCCTAATCAGGTCAACGAGGTTGAAGGTATTTGCTAAGGTTCCAACGTGAGCATAAAAATCAAGTAACGTCAAGCGTGACTGCAGACGCTCTTTTGAAAGTGAAGACGAAGACTTCTTCATACCCCATAGCCTCTTTCTTGCCTGGGACTGCCGGACGTAGACTGCTCGATTGCAAGATGTAAACACGACGGACAATTGTGCGTCTTTCATAGGCTTGATGAGCTGAAAAGTCAAGCTAGGTAGGATTCTGAATAACTTAATAAGTACTTAGCTAGCCTGCTGACTCGGATTCGCTCCTGCCCAACATCTTGTTCGAAGGTCAACTACATGGAGAACATCATCATATCACCACGCAAGAACGGAACGGAGTAGAACCCTCGGAACCTCCGTGGAGGGACCCAAGTTACAGTTGTTTTATTTTAGTGACTCGTCCAAATAAAGATATGACGCGCTGGAATTTGCAACCGTGGTCGTGGAAAGTGTGTCCTGCCAGTGGGATCCTTATAGTCACGTATGATTTCTGTAGGATCTCTCGCTTTCTTTTTTTTGACTTGTAGATCATAGCAGGGGTCCTTGACCTTGAAAACCCGACTACCCACGTCAGTTTAGTGTGCCATTTTAACAAGGTACTCGAACTGACTTCGTGCATAGTAATTCCAGGCATAATACTAGAATTTGTATTGCATCCCGGACGATTCTCGGCATCATCGATATCTAATCCTTCAGAGGACCCTTTTATCTGGTCGGATCAACGCCCTTTCAAAAAAATTTCGGTCGACCGCCTTCCGGACACATCGCCGAAGTTAACTCCGTGGATTGCATCTCTGGGGCACCTATTGCGACCCCAAAGAAATACGTTATGATCCATTGGTCCAACCGTTCTCTTCAGCCATGAACGAAACAATTTTGAGCGCGAAACTACGAGCCTCGCTTGCCTCCCGTGAATCCCGATCGATCCGACGCCGATTACCCGAATCCACCACCTCATCTGCCTCAAATTTAATCGACTTCAATTCCAATGACTACTTGTCACTTTCTACCTCCCTAGTCCTTCGAAAACGGTTCTTGAACAAACTCAGTGCTTCGCCAGATATACTTGGGTCAGGCGGATCGCGGTTACTCGTCAATGGGAGCGCGCATAGCACCTTTGAAGAGCGATTGCGTACATTTTTTGGCGCTGAAGCAGCTTTGCTCTTCAACTCCGGATTCGATGCAAACGTCGGGTTCTTCTCTTGTATACCACAGCCAGGAGATGCGGTGATATACGATGAGTATATCCACGCGTCCGTGCACGACGGGATGCGCGCCTCGCGTGTTACAGATGCGCTTTATCCCTTCAAACACAACGATCTCGCGTCATTTAAACATGTCCTGGCGCGGGTAAAAAGAGAACACCCTCGTTCAAGCGTGTTTGTTGCAGTAGAGAGCCTGTATAGTATGGATGGGACGTTTGCGCCACTCAAGGAGATCTCGGAGGCCTTGGAAGGGAAAGATATGTATCTGGTGGTCGATGAGGCTCATGCGACGGGTATATATGGACCACAGGGCAAGGGCCGGGTGGCCGAACTTGGATTAGAGGACAAAGTTCTCGCACGTCTGCACACATTTGGAAAAGCACTAGCTGCAACAGGAGGTGGGCACTGGGCATCCCCATCTTGTTCTTGCTATGGCTTATATCTCCTGTAGCTGTAATACTGACCTCCACGCTCATCCGTGACTACCTCCTCAATTACGCACGCTCTTTGATCTACACCACATCGCTCAGCAATGTGAACATTATCGCCGCTGACTGCTCCTTCGATCTACTCACCGACGGTACTGCCTCTCAAGTTTCGTCGCTCCATAATTCTATCCCACTATTTTTCTGACCTTTCCCTGCAGCTTGCTTCAAAACTCCTTGATCTTTCTGTATATCTTACTAACTACCTGGGTTCAAGGCTCGCCAACATTCCAACGGCTCTCCTTTCTCTCCCGGATCACCTGAACAGTCCTGACTGCCCTCCATCCCCAATCATCCCCCTCATGACCTCGCACCCGCGGCCCCTCTCAGCGGCGCTCCGTGCGCTCGGCATGAATGCACGTCCCATCACGTGGCCGACAGTCCCCAAAGGACGAGACCGCGTCCGTGTGTGCTTGCATGCAGGAAACACTCGGGCGGATGTCGAACGACTCGCGCTCGCTGCGGTACGGTGGGCAGAAGAGATGATGGCACAGCTGTTGCGGGACGAGGAAGCGCAGGTCCATGAGCGAGAAGAAAAGGTACCGCGAAAGGAAAATGGGCTTACTGACCACAGGCTAGTGGCTAGTAAATTATGAGAGTTGGGTTCTAGTCTGTGAGGGATGAATGGTTATCAGGTACAATTGGAACGCATGTTGTTTTGTGAGCGTTTCGAAGTTCATTATCCTTCCTACATGATAGTTTACTCCCTGGAGATTAGTACCAGACTGTGCCCATGGAGAATCATTCCGAATCAATCATCACGTCGGTACATTGATCCCCTGCTCTCTACGGTACCTCTGCTAGCTATACTCATATCATTACAAATATATGCCTGCCAGTGCAACTCGGAGCCACCGTCAGTGAGCGCGGTGGCTAGTCTTGAAAATTCCTCCGCGACCTCGGAGTCAGCAGATTATGGGCATAAGCTTCGAATGGAGACTTCAATGTTCAACGCCGAAGTATGCATCTCACTGGAAGCTTTTGCGATGTACATATGTACCTAACCCCTCATCGCACGATTTCCGAACAGGAGTGGGACCCACAAATAACGTGAAGTGTCCTACGTACACACGGATATCGATCCGCTCGATCTCACTCAATGACCTTTGAGAACTCTTTACCGCGGTTTGCCGCTTCGACCTGTCATGCTGCAAAAGACGAAGAGAGGCGCTTCAATCCTAATAGTAATAATAAAGTGGAAGGCAAGTGGAGTTGATGTCGCCTGTTGTCGTAAACACTTTTTTATCGGGGTGTCCGGGGGCAGTAGCCAGTGTGTGTCCAAGCGCCACATCGAAGCACAGCTTCGCGCGCCGTGACCGTGATTACATGCTCCAGGCTTCGAGACGTATGTAGTAAGTAGTAATCGCTTGAACATTGGACGATGACACCTTAGTGAAGGTCCTTCCTATCCTTCCAAGTTCCCAACCAGACAAGGACGCCATTCAAAGCCAACTTAGCCAAGAGATCCAAGTTGACCATATTTAATTTTCAATTTCATAAACTTGAGCCTGCCGGGACGCTTATCGACCACGTGGTGGCGTGATCCTTTGTGACATTTTTTGTAACAAGTGTGTATACGCGCTGATGATCATCAATCTCCATATTATTGCCACGAAGAACGGAACCATCGCATGGAAACCAGTAACTGTCGCCGAAAAATTCTTCCGGAATCGCGTTATGTACTCCAAGCTTTAACATCGGATTACGCGCCTCTTTCCCCCACCCTCATCATCTCCAGTCCGAGTAATTCAATTCAATCGTCATAATGTCATTTAAAGAGGTACGCCAGGCTGATGCAGTGCTGACTCGAACTAACAGGTCAAATAGTTCAAGTTCGCGGATAAGCAAGCTGCTCTGAAAATTGATTTTGTAATTGTTGGTGGCGACATAGCTGGACTGGCTTGTGGTGAGCAATGAGTTGACACATTTTTCGGTGTGCAACGGAAATTAATTCTTTGGTCTATAGCTGTGGCTCTAAGACGCGTCGGGCACCGTGTGATTGTCCTCGAGCAAGATGATGCTGATACACTAAATAAGAGACGAGTGAGTCTATTCATCCACTTTCATCAAAGCTTATAGATGTTTATGGTGTACCCCGATGTAGGAATCAAGTGGACCTTGTCCCATAGCACCAAATCTTACCAAAATCCTATACCACTGGGGGCTTGCAAACGAAATCCGCTCCATAGCAGTGAAAGCAGATCAAGTCAACCTACTTCTCTGTCAGTACTGAAACTTCCTTCGACCGATCTTCTTCGTCTCACCGCGCAAAAGATGAGACAGGTGAATTGCTTGGCACACACTGTTGGAGCGAGGAGGTACTTCGTGATATACGCGGAGAATTCGTATTTACACAAGTGGGTTGTCTGAATCATGTCAAACTTTGAACCCTAGATCTGGTACTGACTCTTGACGTAGCACGCCGCCCTCCGACACCTGCTTTACGAACTCGCCCTCTTCAGTGGCGCTGTTGTGCGTCTTGGAGCCAAAGTGTCCACCATGGATGCTGTCAATCAAACCGTCACCCTCGCAAATTCTGGAGGACAGCTACGAGCCGACGTCATTATCGGTGCGGACGGTCCGACAGGTCTTACGCGACGTCTACTTCGCCCACCTGTGGAGGAACAGCTCGCGGCGGAACGAATGAACATGTACAGGTAATGATTGCATGATGGACACTCGGAACAGAAGACTCAAGATGTCATTCTAGTATGACAGTACGACGGGAAGCAATCATCGACAATACCGATCTGGCACATTTGTATGGCCAGAAACATGTGAGATTTCTTTCTCTTTGGATAGCGCTTCGATTTTTCATGTCTTCTTGCAGACCACGATGTATAATTGGTTTGGACATGGCTACTCCGCTCTCGGCTTCCCTATTGTGCGTTTTTTTGTAATACTGTAGCATATGAAGGCCATTAAACCCTTGTACAGAAAGATGGTTCTGAATTCGGCCTATCTATATACGGGCCTGCAACTGATGTTGAATATGGGACGCAATGGGACCAACATGTCCCCCCGGAAAGCCTTGATTCTTTACTTTCGACAGCAGAACCAAGGTGAGTACTAGTGTCCAGTTTTCTGGTGGACAGAGCAGCGATTCATCCCTCCAGAACAGGCTCAAGAAATTGTGTAAATTAACAGAAGAAGTGACATGTACCGGCGTGTGGATACACCCGGAGCTGGAGCAGTGGGTGCATCAGAGTGGGCACATGCTCGTGATTGGAGAGGCGGCACACCCCCTACCCGTAAGTCTTTCCGCCGTCTCCTTTGACCCTTATTAATATCCTTCTGCGTCCTCTAGCCAGGATCTGTGCAATCGGCGGCTATGACGATAGAAGACGCCGCAGTACTCGGAAAGCTTTTTTCGCATCTCCGCACGGCAGATCAAATAACGACCTTTCTCTGGGGATTCCAGGAGCTCCGACAACCGCGTTGCGATTCCGTGACAACAAAGGAGGCCGGTATCCTCATGTATATGACAATGGAGCAGGGTGAGGCGCAGCAGCAGCGCGATGACACGATGCGAGCGAAACGTGATGCTGGTAAGATGGTTTTGGGGGCGAGTGGGGAGGCGGAGGAGTCGCCGGAGTGGGTCGAGGTCAAGGATGTATTTGGATATGATGCAGAAGACGAGGCAGATAACTGGTGGGTGCAATGGGGGCTGCTGCGGGAGAGAGCCAAAGGCGCGGATGTGCCTTATGAGAGTCTTCCTATTCAGATTAAGACAGCTGTCTCTCACTGAATATAGTTGTTCGCGCCAACATAAGATTTCAGGACAAATCAGCCGTGCCTTTGTAGGCTTGAGGTTAGCAAAACTTCAAAGGCATCGAGGGAAATCGAGCGAGAACTGATAATGGTCCTGACACTACCCATTTCTACTCGTACGATGCGAAGAAACACTGACTAACAACCGAACTGGACAGATGTGTATTACTAGTACATGATTTTCATTGCTCTCAAAACATGCCGCTGCTAAGTGACAACTCCAAGAGTTAACAATACAGATGGCACTCTCCCTCGAGGCCAACTGCAAAGGATCCTGTGCCTCTGGAGTCACCGTCACCATCTTATTGTTCTCGGATAGACTGACTTTGCGATCTCTCATGGGAGTCACTCAATCGATGCTGCTGGATCGCCCTTGTAGATACAAGTAAGACACTCAGATATAAATAAAATTCAACGGTGATCGTACATACAATTTGTTCACCGCCCAGGACTGTCGACACTATCTTTTGCAATGAACGGAAGCCGGGATCCATCGTTTATACAGGGATTTTCGGCAGAATAGTTTCCAGATTTCGCACCACGCGACAAATACGAGAGACATTCCAAGCACCACACCCCACTCCCAAGAAATTCCCGACTGATAGAAGACGTGGTTATTAAGCCCAGGAATATAAATTGCTGACGGAGACGTATCAAACAATCAAAACACGTTGCACAATAAATATGAGACGCACGCAATACAACACTGATCATGCCACCCACGACAGACCACAGGAGAACCTGATTCGCCCATATGTCCTTGTAGAAGGCTCGTCCAGGTGTTAAAGAAAATAGAGAACGATCCACTAGGAAAATAGATCGATAAATCTGGACAATTACAAGACTCCAAAGCTGGCTGAACATACATGATTTCAACTCAAGCGCGTAGAGAAGAATTTGAAAGATCAAAGTTGCAAAGACAGTTGAGCGGGCTCTGAACACCGAATTGCACACTTTCGTATGCGCGTGGTTGCACTCGTGCAAGAGGGAACTGTTGCCGTCACCTGCGCCATATACAACGATGATGAACTGCAGAAGTATCACTTGGTAATAACAAATGAGAGGAAGACAGCATGCTTACAGTTACTAAACAAGTTGCACCCATTACAATGCCGTAGGATAAACAGTCGATGATGACCGGCCAAGTAAAAACACCGTCTTTTGTTGAGTGAGGAGGTCGTTTCATGAGATCAGCAGGTGCGCGTTCTAGGCCCAGCCCAAATGCAGGTGGAGAGCTCGTGAGCTACAGTGCATGTCTTTAGATTACGCCGAAATTATCAAAGGTGTAAGTAGTTAACGTACCATATTTACCCAGAGGATAGCCAGAGGGCTCAGCGGAAAGACACTAGTGTTACTATCTGTGGCGATAAAGCAGAGTCCCACGATCAAGAGGACGACTTCAGCGACGTTCGTGGTCAGCAGATGTAGGATAAAACGCTGTATGTTGAGGAAGAGTCTGCGCCCTTCTTGCACAGCAACACGAATCGAGTCAAAATTGCTAGATGAATTCAAACATTAAAACAAAGATTTATGTTTCAAAGAAAACCTACTCGTCGGTCAGAACTAGGTCGGAAGCATCTTTCGCAACGTCAGA
>JAGGAR010024126.1:0-19363 GCA_017657315.1 Termitomyces sp. K1Ag
CTTGTTTGGTACTCTCAGGGGCATGGGAAAACAGATATAATGGCATATAAGGACTATTTAAATATGGATCCTGAAGTGTATCAAAAGAATCTAAGAAAAACAAGCAAGGAGGCATGAAATCCTGAGCTCACTGTGCCCAACGATGGTGAGGAAGGGCGGAGTGATGACCGAACTGATGGCGGAGCTTTTGCCGACGTCAGTGATGGTCCCAAAGATGTTGATGGGAGCGTTGACAACATTCTTGATGGTGATGGCAACCCGGAACACATTGCCGAGCCTTCCTCATGTAGTACTACCTTATGGGGAAATAAAAAGAATAATTATTCAAAGATATTGGCAGTTGCAGGCACTAGGGAATTCCTGGCTAATTAGCCATATTACGGTGGGGGTGCTTAACCAGGCTAACTAGCCAGTCATATTGTGAGGGTCAGGTGCCAAGGTGTTGAAATGCAGTCACGGTGAGCCAACCTTACTACATAGCAGTATGGCTTTAGTAGCTTCGGATATATTGGCAGAGGTATCTAGAGCTTTTCCGGAGACAAAGCCTGCTTGTCGATGTGTCAACTTGAAGCATTTTTTTGTGATAGCAGTTTACCGTTCCGGTGGACCTTCGTCCAAAGTTGGTAAGTCGAGATCTCCTGCACATGCGTTGTCGGCACCCTCGTTGACCAGACGAAAAGTATTGTTTTGCCGATTCGCCGTATGTCGTATATGTATTACTGAACTTGACAGTGTACTAGTAGAAGACATCGCGATGGTAGAATATCAGAGTCTTGTCGGCTTTTGCCGTCATTCTCTTCCTGGATCCATCACCGTGACTATGTATGTAGCATTCACGTCCTCTCAGCGCGTCTTGTTCCCTTTCTTGTTCCACAGTGTTACTTCGGCGATCGCGACAGAAGCTAGCAGAAGATCTTGTAGCACTTTATAACTCTAGCTGATTAACTCTAGCTGATTCTCGGTGGACAATGTTCAAGCGAGAAGAGTCACAATTTGTGAGACCTCGGATGCCTCTTCCAAACATCTCCTTACTATGTCTACCCTGGATTGACGACATGGCTTTCTTTACGGACTATGTAGCTCTATAGGCGGATCTTAATTCTCGATATCTGGCATTTTGATGCATGGTCAATCTCCACGTTCTTCATATCCCGAACCCTAACCGAACCTAAGTACTCCTGCCAAGGAAGTTGCAGAATACTGAATGAGCTCGGAAAATACTGGGGCTTGTTGCATGATGATCTACACGAGCTCATCGCACTGCATAACTGGATGATCAACAAATCCACGAGGGCTCAGGGCACCCCGAAAAGGGGGTGAACACAGCAGCTGAATTGTATGTTTTGCAGAAACCTCCAAAAAGACATCTCTGATGCTAGTTTGACTCCTTCCATGCTGGGCGAACAAATAAATGGCTTGTCCCTGAAAATCTATATCCTGCAGCTCAAGCCTAAGATCCACATATGGAGTTGTTTGATGACATAAGTTCCTCTGATTCGGGTGGCCGCTTGCACTCACTCAAAATTGTTTCCCTTCTCGTTCCACAGCATTACTCCGATGACTGCGACAGAAGGATCCTAGTATCATGTAAGTACTTCTTTAACTCTCCGATTCTCGGCGGATGACCGGGCTCGAGTAGTGTAACATCATTGAACCATCGTTGTTGAAGCTTGAGCCTTGAGCCTTGAAGTACTATTCTGTGCAACCCACGCACCGCTTCTCACGATCCTCAGACAGGCGATTCTGGACGCGGCGCCGGTGGTCAGGACGCTCGGCCACTGGGAGGACGGTGTTTCAAGCCTACGGCGCTGTCGGAGAGAAGCTCAAGAGGATGTTTTGTGCGCTGAGGCATATCAAGGAGGCGAGTAGGGCGAGGATCGGACGCATCACAGCTATAGAGTACTCAATAGCAATTGTGCTGTTTCCTGATGCAGTCGGTCAATGAGAGGATGGCGAGGGAGGTGGTTCATATTGTGCAGGGGCTCGAGAGCGAGGCGGTCAAGACAAAGATACATGACTTGCCGGACGCGATACATAGCAAGGCCTGTGGAGAAACAGCGCGTGTTGGCCAAGACTCGGATGGGTCCTAGATACTTGAGACACTGAGGATCCTCCTTGGAGTGTGGTGTGGAATGTGTTCCTACCTTCAAACAGGAAAACATCAACTCGAAATCATTCAATCCATCGAACATGACTACTCCACTGGGACAGGATCATCTAATAACCTGGTCTTTACACCCTTCTTCACCTTCCACCGCAACCCATGATTCACGTCCACGCTCGTGTCTTCGTAATATAAGCGTTCTTTCTCTTCTTCAGATAAAGACGCAATTCGTTGATTTATCCCTCGATAACTCCCATCATTATCTTCTGCTAGCCGAATTTGTTCCTCGTCGGACAGCGGAGTCCTCAAGCGATGCCATACGCCACCAGCTGAGAAGGGGGGGTATACCGGATCATCATTCGAAGCCTTATAATACACTCCATCGCGAAGCAAAAACCGTATGTCTTTGTGGAAATCGCTATAAAGGCTTGGATAGTCCCATCGTTCTTGTAAAGGGAGATCAGCAACGTTGCATGAGGCAAAACCCCAGTCAATCAGAACTGGGGAGTTGTCCCTTTCTCGAATGATGATATTGCCAACGTGGACGTCGGAGTGGAGAACACCATACCGACGAAGCCGCCGTCCAAGCTCCAAGACACGCTGTGAGATAATCTCAGCCTCTTCGAATGTAATCGTGATGCCGGGCCGCATTGATCCCATGGAACGTCCAGGAATATACTCAAGCAGGAGACAATTGATATAACTTAGAGACGGATGGAGAGCCGTTGTCATCATCGTTAGCTTTGCGGTACCATAAAAACTGGGAATTAACCCAGATTCCTGGGCCTCAATAAGACGTCTATATGCTTCGTATTCCCTGAAATGACAACAGTCAAGTGTACGCCACGCTTCGAACAAGTCCATCCATGGTGACATATCTTCCGCCTTGTCAAGCTCAAAAGATGCTCCGAATTTGTTGGTATGGGATTGAAGATTTGTCTGGTATTCCTCTTCTCCTTCAGGATTCCACTTAGGGTATACACGACGATCCGCCAATTTCAGTAGGAAGCGATTCGGAAGTTCCTTAGTTTGTGAATCGACGAGGAGGGCAACAGAGTGAGTGAATGGAGTGAACGCCTTGACAATCTCCACTTCCGCTGGTCTGCTTTCTGACAGGACAAGCGAAAGACGATTACCAGGTTGATAAACGTCAATCGGAGTCCTTATTCAATTGCCTACGTCAGAGTCTGAAACCGGAACCTCAAAAAATTGGTTTACCGGAACCAAATGTTCCGCACACCGGGCAATATTGTGCGCGTGGTTTGCTGCATATGCTATGACATGGTATGTGAAGAGAGAGAGAAGAGGAGAGGAGACAATGACATACACAGACTGCGCGAAAAAAACATGAAAGTTGACGTTGAACGAGCGACAAAAAACCATTCGGAACAAGCCGTCGGATCATTTTTCCGCTCGGCAACCTGTAAGCGAGTCCAAAACGTGTTGGTCAACCTCTCCCACCCGGCCCTCCCACACTCAACATGGTTAGGGGGTCGTACTGACGCGCGAGGGGGGCTGACGTTCTATATTCCTGCAATTTCAGCTGTTCATCAATGATCTCCCAAAGTCGGCCATTATCAGGCCTACGAGTTCCCGAAGATTCGTGTGCTCATTGTGCAGAAGTGTCCGAAAACGCTCCTTGCCATCGAAATCCACATTTACAACGAACGTTCAATGAAGTAATTGCAAGTACACGGGTCATCATGACCGGTCCTGAGGAAAACCCTACTTTAGTAATAAGTAAGCACAATAAAATCTTAAAATGTTTCAATAGTCAAATCAAATAAATTTGACTCGAGTAACAATCTTCAATATGTTTCTCAGGGTCAGAGATGAGACGACTTACTCAAATTATCTGAAATGTGTGGGATTGGAACTCCCCATTGAAGAAGGGTTGGTTTGGCTGATTCTGCCATGTGCTTCATTGATTCACATTCATCGTTAAATTCAGGTAAGATGTCGGTACTAGTACTAGTGTGCAGTAATTATAATTTCATGTTTAATTGACAATTCGAGCAGTTTCGATCTTTTTCGACGAAGAGTGAGGCTCCGTTTCGATTCTACCGAGAAATTTCAGCAATGTGATCCTACCTTGGCAACGTAGCTTTGAAAGAATATTCAGATGCAGCGTATCTATATCTTTTGCAAGGATAAGACCTGCCTCTGAAGTCTATTTGGCACCCGGACCATCATCGGGGTCAAGTATTTGTGCTACGAGTCCGGCTTGGAGATCCGCTGCGCAGTCAGAACTCCCCAGTGACGACTTTCGTTTTGCTGATTTTGTCGTGTGCTTCATCGTGTTTGGCAAGGGAGGTCAATATTAATGCGTGGAGATTCCATGTTCAAACGACTATTCCACTGGGACAGGATCATCTTCTAGCCTGGTCTTCACACCCTTCCTCACCTTCCACCGCAAGCCATGACCCGTCTCCACGCTCGTGTCTTCATCATAAAAGAGAGCCTTTTCTTCTTCAGATAAAGAGGCAATCTGCTCATTTACCCATCGATAACTCATTTCTCGTGCTATTCGAGTTTGTTCTTCGTTGGACAACGGAGTTCTGAAACGATGCCATATGCCTCCAGCTGAGATGGCGGGATAGATTGGGTCATCGTTGGGTCCTTTATAGTAGGCTCCGTTGCGAAGCAAAAGGCGCATATCTTTGTGAAAATCCGTACGGAGGCTTCCGTCATTCCATCGTTCTTGTAAAGGGAGATCAGCAACGTCGAATGAAGCAGAACCCCAATCAATCAGAACTGGAGAGTTATCTTTTGATCGAAGGATGATATTGCCAACGTGGACGTCGGAGTGGTGCACACCATACCGACGAAGCCGCCGTCCAAGCTCCAAGACGCGCTGTGAGATAATCTCAGCCTCTTCAAGTGTGATCGTGATGCTGGGCCGCATTGTTGCCATGGAACGTCCGGGAATATACTCAAGCAGGAGGCACTTGATGTATCTTAGAGACGGATGGAGAGCCGTTGGCATCATGGTGAGCCTTGCAGTGCTATAAAAACGGGGAATTAACCCAGATTCCTGAGCCTCAATAAGGCGTCTATATGCTTCGCGTTCCCTGAAATGGCAAAAGTCAAGTGTACGCCACGCGTCGAACAAGTCCATCCATGGCAACATGTCCTCCTCGTCAAGTTCAAAGTCTGCTCCAAACTTGCTGATATGAGACCGAAGATTCAACTGGTATTCCTTTTCTCTTCCGAGATCCCACTCGGGATACACACGGCGATCTGCTAATTTCAGTAGAAAGCGATCCGGAAGTCCCGTACTATAACCACTAGTCTGTGAATCAACGAGAAGGGCAACAGAGTTAGTGAATGGAGAAAACGCCTTGACAATCTCCACTTCCGCGGGTCTACTTTCTGGCAGGACGAGTGAAAGGCGATTACCAGGTTCATAAACGTCAATGGGAATCCTTATACAATCGCTTGCGTCAGAGCCTGGAAAGGAAATTCAAATGAAGGTTTACCGAAACCAAATGTTTCGCGCAGTGGGCAATGATGTACGTGTGATTTGCTGCATACACTGTGAAACGGTGGAGTAAGGAGAGATGAAAAAGGGAGACAATAGTGTACACAGACTCTGCGAAAAAACATAGTTGATCTTGACGGAAGCGGTCAGAACCCGCATCATGCCGGATCAGGATGCTCGGGAACCAAAGCTCGCCGAAGTCGCGAAATCGGCAGGCGCGGTAACGCTCCAGAGTGGGAGTGAGGATTGAAGTTATAGAAGTGGGTGGAGGTGCGGGTTTGGAGGTCCCAATTCATTCCGGAGGAAACGGAAATTCAGAGGGAGATCTATTTTTGGTTGCTGGTATAACAAAGAAGAGGTCCGAGAAATTAAAATTTTGACCACGTTATTCGCGCTGACGAAATTGAAGGTCTATATGGCGCAGGGCACTGGTGTATTCTTGCATATAGAGGTGGTTACGTGGCTAGAGATGCGCTTTGAGAGGGGAGTAGTCAAGTAGGGGGGTGATAGGCTTGGGATAAGAGGGGGGCTTGAAGGGGAGATAGGGAGGTTTTCTGTTATTCAAATTCTTGATCTATAGATCGTTTTAGTGTTTTTTAGGTTTTGTGAGTGCGAGTAGGAAGGGGACGCGGCTAACAGTAATCTTTTTCACGCTCAAATGTATCCCTAGCCTGGACGACGAGCAGTTCTCCCTGTTGCGGACAGATACTTGACCATGTCTGCAGCGTTGTGCAGAGCTTCAGACTATGGTGTCAAACCAAGCACATTCGGAGGGGTGGAAAAGGCATTCGCGGAAGGCGCGCATGTACAGCCTATAGCTAGGGTGGGCAGTAAGGAATGCGGGACAGTTGGGTCTGCGTAGGACCTAGGTCTAGTGTTGGCAATGACTTCGGAAAGGAGGGCCAAGGAGGCGATGGATAAATGGGATATAGATATATGACGGATCGTAGAGGCGAGAATAGTGTTGATGTAGGATTGAGAGTATTACTGTGGTGACTGTAAGTCTGATACTACGTAGTGAGCGAATGATTATGCGGCGCGCGTGTCGAAGGCCTAGGTGAGGGGCGCGACAGAACAGCTGCGTGCATTGAGTTCTGATACACGAAGAGGCTGCAGCGTTCTGGGGGATCTTGTGTAACTTGCAAAACGATTTGGTACGGAAGAGATGGATGAATTTGAATCGCGAAGGGCTGATAATGGCATGGAATTTGGAAAAAGATCATTGAACAGCCGAGTTGTTTTGATTAAGTCAGACAGGTTGTTCATAGACGTAGTTCTTGATTGGATCTCGCAATTCTGGTAATATTGCCCTACTTAGATTGCCACTTGTGGACAGGTATGCCATGCTCCCTCTGCCTTCCACGGATTAGCGTAGATCTTCATTGTATTCTTCCAAGATACTTACTCCAGGAGCTGTATACATGTTGCATAAAGTTGTCGACAAATGGGTATCCTTGCATTCGGGGTATAACAAGTAATATACATTTTCTCTAGAGCTCATATTTCGTCGTCAATAATCGCAGGAATATAGAATGTCAGGACTCCCCCCGCGTCAGCGACGTCACCAATGTAAACGTAGAGTATCA
Organism: Termitomyces sp. K1Ag; assembly: GCA_017657315.1. Taxonomy (NCBI): domain Eukaryota; kingdom Fungi; phylum Basidiomycota; class Agaricomycetes; order Agaricales; family Lyophyllaceae; genus Termitomyces; species Termitomyces sp. K1Ag. The sequence continues at coordinate 7,172 of JAGGAR010024126.1, forward strand.
TGCAATGATTTTGACAAATGCCTGTAACGAATGACATTGTTCATATGCAACGGTACGGAAGCCTGGATGTGACTTACACGCAATCGTCGTGGTTGAGACCACATGACTGCTCAAAAATTTTAGGAAACTCCGGATAGAAACCAGGACACTGAAGAGTTCGTCTGGAGCTCGAGCTTCTTCAGGCTCTTCTTGCCTATTTTGGGCTAAGTGGCAGATATTACTTCTCGAAAAGGATCCGACGAGAAAGATAGATGGACGCACTTTGTGGGTTAGTACAACCTTTCCACTCTGTGTCGACCTTCACAGTTTCGGTGTTGATTGATAACCGAAGAACGCCGTTATTGTTCGTCCGTACAGCAAGGATATCCGACATAATTTTCATTCTATCAACAACAGTCCTTAACTTTTGCAACGGCGGCAGCAGGATGTGCACCTACAGGAAATAGCGTCAGTGAAAAACGACACACCAAGCAGGTAATGTAAATTACGTCGGGCTCAGGACACATCGGTTCATTCATTTTAGCGACATCCGCAGGGCGCATGACTTCTATCTTCACATCGTGGGACACACGGACCTTACGCCCGACTCTTGTTAGACTGTTGATCTCAAATGTGAGCACAGCTTGCGCGTTTTTCTTCGCAAGCTTCACGATGACTTCTTCGGTCTCGTATGCTGATGTACTGGACGACGAGGCAGATTTGAGAGCTGCGAGCAGAGCTTCAGAGTTGATCGCCATTGTTATCTCGTTGTCCGCGTTGGATTGAATGCGGTACCCAGTAAATAAGGCATCAACCTTGATCTGTCTTTGAGTAGACTTCGTTTGAGCGACGAATAATTTGTGGAGAAAATGTCAGACGTACGACCAGACCTGAATCCCGCCCTCATTCGCGTCGTGATTGCAGATTATGTGCATGTTCGTCTCTGTGAACCTGATTACACATTTTTTCTGTAGTTTTTCAATGGATTGAATGATTTCTAGCCAATTTTTTTCGTTAAACGCGTTGCGTATGTGTTTCGGCTTCAATGCTCACTGAAAAAGGTGTCTACGTTCGCAATTGACGTTCTGAAGCGCATTTTCGGTAAGTAAAGTAAAGACTATCAGTGAGAGTGTGAGTATAACAACCATGGGAGAGCCTGATGAACGCACTTTGTCAGAAACTGTTGCTGAATCAAGCTTGCAGACATCATCGACAGCGATAAGGCACGCAAAACGCACGTGATCCTATGATCACCTTTGATATCGCGACCGAAACAACCAAAAAGCAGACTCTTCCTCCTCGACCACGATGCCCAACCATATCTTGCCTACTGCCTTGAAACTCCCAGTCATCAAGAAACTGGAAGGAAAACGGATCGTTCTTGCATCCAACAGCCCAAGAAGGCAAGAAATCCTCCGTACGTTCGTACGTGCTGACCCTTGCTGATCTACCTCAACTTATAGGACTTTCTAGGGACTTGTACCGGATATTGTACCCTCTACCTTTGAAGAGAACCTGCCGTCTAGCTCATTTTCTGATATACATGAATATCCAGTTGCAACGGCGACACACAAGGCCGTTGAGGTGTATGAAAGATTAGTGGTGCGTACTCTCAGGAGCTTGCCTGTATATGGTCTGATAAACCACAGGGCGAGGATCCTGATAATCCACCCGATCTTGTAATTGCTGGTCAGTGATGGCCTTCTTCACCTCAGAGCATATTTATGAACGTGGCGGCCAGCTGACACGGTGGTCTTGACCCATCCCCAGCCATCTACCTCTGATGTTTCATACTCTGTACTCCCCAGCCATAATCAGGAGCTTCTAGAAAAGCCGATCTCGAAGCAGGACAACCTTCGCATGCTGCTTGACATTAATGGAGGTGTCTGTGAGGTCGTGACTGGTGTTGTGGTGGGTAAGTCACGATAATCAGCCAACTCTCCATCAAACAGACTTTTACCTGCGTTTCACAGTGTATCCAATCTTGACTGCGCCTGGATACCAAATGAAGTAATTGATTCAGTGTCTGCATTTGGTTTTGTTCTGACGTCGATCTTTTAGGTTCATGGATGAACGAACTTTGGTCCATTTTTCAGATAATCCTCGCCATGTAGTGGAAGCCTACGTCGAGAACGGGGAAGGTCTTGACCGAGCTGGCGGTTTTGCTATTCAGGTGATTTCTCTATCTGTTCTATTCGATTGGCCTGCTCAATATCTGATCTTCAGGGACTGGGAGGTCTTCTGATTCGTAAGATTGAGGGTGATTATCACAACGTGGTTGGGTTTCCTGTGGCATCTTTCTTTACCTTCCTCGATCTTCTATTGGAAGAAGATCCGGACTTTCTTGAGGTGTAATATCAGCCCATTGTCGAACTTGACTATAGAACCCACGGCCTGACACAGGGAGATTGATAACAACACATTTTAATGATAACTATCACTATCATGCTTTCAACGTTGCAACATATAGATTTCGGCATCTTGACTGGTCAAATCATCGTGACGTGTGGTCGGCAGCAATGCCTGTGATTGAATCTACTAGAATCTACTTACTAACTTCCAACACTGGTAGTCGAATCCATCAGAGAAGGGGCGCGAAGGCCCACAAGCCCATTAATGACATCGTCGGTGGCCGAGCTGGGATTCTGACGCGTCGTGAAGCTCCTGCTGTTCCTCGAAGCGTCGTTACATACCAATCTCGCCGGATCTGTCCGTGTCTCGTCGTCTATTTGCAAGAACTTTGGATGCCGCTTGTCATTACCGAAGACCTGAATGTCTACATATGCATATCATCTGACGTCGACAAAACTGCATGATACATTCGAAATACTTAATAGATCTTGATTCTAAGTGGACAGTCCAGAAGGTTCGTTCCACAACATGTTACAGTTGGTGCCCGAGCTCGTAAGTACATACCGGTAGACTCACGACGTTCAACTTCGTCATCACCCAATCATCACCCGTTCGCCTGGAAGGGCCTGACCAAGGGCGTGATTATCAGTTACGTCCGTACTACGCGCTATAGTACATGTCAAAAGAAAGCAAACAGCCATCAGAATAAGTAGACTGGACTGGCCTACGTCACGGTTATGTAGGAAGTTGAGACGTCGCTTTAGTATATATTTTGAATGATTTGATGAGGATCACTGGCATGCTTGTGCTGTACCTGAGAGGGTGTCGTGGTAGACGAACCGAGTGGCTACATTTTCCAAGTCTCTTTCGAAAAATCAAGGTCCACTTTCGATGTCCACCAAGGTGTTGGAACGTGAGCCTACTACTTAATCAGCAGCTGAGCTTCCGATGTATATAATACAACGCAGCTGAACGTTAGACCAAAAAAAGAACACTTATCGTGCCAATACACCATTCTACATAACATACACATACGTATGATACAACCAAACTCTACCTCGACTCGATTCAATCATCCTTTTTCGGCCCCCCACCCGTCCTCTTCGGCGGCGGCCCAACCATAGCCCCATTCCCATTCGGATCAGGCGTAGCCGGGAACGCCGCATACGCCCCCGGCGTACTCGGCACACTACCACTAGCACTCGGCGCAGACATAGACACAGCCATGGACGGCGTGCGCGCATGCGTCCTCGGCCCAGGCGCAGGCGTCCACGTCGCCCCAGGACGCATAGCATTCGCGGGCGGGGGCGGTCCGAACACCGATGGACTGTGGAACCCTACGCTCTGCGGTGTAGGCGGGATCGGTACATTCGAGGGTGTAGGCGGCACGCTGAGATTGGCATTGAACGTCGGGGTCGTAGTCGTTGGGTTCGTGAATGGGGGTCCGGAAGCAGAAACAGAAGCGGAGATGGGGGTAGGGAACCCATTTGAAGAAGGGGTGCCGACGTAGGATGTACTTGCGTAGGAAGGGGAGTGTGAGAGTGCGTCCCCACTGCCTTCCAACACCCACCCCGACCCCTGCCTGACCATCTTCCCCCTCGAGCGCAGCTCCGACCCGCCCCACTTGGCCCGTAAGCCCACTCTCACGCCCGTAGCTTCGGCAGCGACGATACCCGGCGCTGCGTCCGCGCCCGATACGACCTCGACTGCGCGCGTGGTGATGCGGATCGCGTAGCCCATGCAGACGAAGATCCCGCCGATGACGCCGACGCACCGGATGATGAGCTGGATGAGGGAAGGCGTGCGTTGGTGGATTGTTATGCTGAGAGGGTCCAGATCGAATTTGAAGAAGATGCCAGGGGTGCCGCGGTTGTGCTCCATGACGCGGGTGTAGTGCGTTACGCTGTATTGGTTGGTGTGGAGGGGCCGGGAGCGTGGGGCGATGTAGGTGGTGGGAACGACGTGGAGGAAGTATTGGTATGCGACGAAGGCTGTATGATAGGTTGGTGAGGGGGGTGGACAGGTAGAGGGGGAGACGTACGATCATGCGTAACCTCGTATGAATAGTCCAAAGGCTGAACGATTTCGGGAAAATGAGGCCCAAAGGAAAATTCCTTGATGATATGGGACAGGTTCATTTCTGCAAAAGGGTAAATTTCCATAGACCTCTTGACTGGCGAAAAATGGTACTGACTGCTATGATCAACATGTTCGTAGCTAGCGTATCCATGACCAAGGGTTGTTATGTGCAAATTAGCTAACAAAAGAGTGAGCAATGAAAGAATCAAACAAGCAGGGCAGGATGAGTCACCAGTGACTCTTTTAACAGCAAGTATTCCCCATACTCGGCACGCATCTGCAGAACCTTCATGTTTATATGTCGGTTGGAACCCTGGTTTCGCTCGGCGTAACCAGGCAAAGAGACCGCGTGACTTTCTTGACTGCGAAACGGCCTCTTGGACCGAAAGTGCCTTTGAGTGGGAGACGAATTTGTACGCTTGGTCCGCGTCAAAAACCGCCTAGATTGTCGTTGTATAACCAAGCAATGGATTGATGCACGGGTACGTACCCCATCCCTGCGCACAGTACCTGTGAGCATCAGACGGTCCCCGACCGCGTCTCTTAGGTCCACACTAAGATCTAACAACACAATCAGATACCTCTCCGCACTCTAGACCAGTTCATACTCACATTGACAAGGCATACCGACCACAATGTCGAGATTGATACCCATATAAGGCTGCTTATTATTATCAACGCTAAACTCTGTATCCGGCCAGCCCCAGATATACTCCGCAACATCATTGAGCATGAGCAGCAACGCCAACAGCGCCACAAAGATAGTCATAAACCCGCGCGACTCCGAGCGCGACTTGTACGTCAAGGGAATCTTTGGGAACGCATCGAACTGGGCCAGGGGCGCTGGGACGACGGAGTCGAGTTTGTCCAAGAGAGAGGAGTCAGAGTCTTCCGACGACATTGGTAGCCGCCGCGAGGGTATGATAATGGGAAACGAGAGGGAGAAGGACCCAGGTGCTAGAGCACAGACTGAGAAGAATTGGAATGCGGCCTGCCAGCTGAATCCTCGGATTTACACCTGATCGTATACGTGTCCAACTGCATCAGGTGTTCCTAACACACGCAAACACTCCCACGTGCTGGGCCACGTCGGCACAGGCGCCACAGTACACGACGCCGACGACATTCAATGTTTTTGGCCTGATCGGTTGAGTTGCTGTTGAACGTTGAACGTTGAACTTTACCTTAGCTCTGCAAAAAATGTTTAATGAGCAACACAGTTCTCAATTCTAATGTTTTTCTGTGATCAGATATCAAAAGGAACAAAAGGCGAAGCATCGATATGGACACTGGGAATTGAACGTTATTAGGGGTGCTCAATTCTTCGTTCAGTTCGTTCAGTTCACATTTTCGAGAGAAATTTAAACACCGTCTGATGAACTGCCGAAAAGCCGGTGAACGATCGTTCGAGCCCGTTCGACAAATTCTGCTGTAAAGTCGCCGAACTGACGTCGTGAACGGGTACCCTCAATTCTCTGTTCACAGTTCACGGAAATTGCCGACTTTTTCTGTCGTCAAAAAAAGTGAACTGAACGAACTGAACGAAGAATTGAGCACCCCTATTGAACCCACGACCTAAAGCCTAACCAAACCTGAACCAAACCTGAACCTAATCGAACGTAGGTGACCCCTTCCCATCCCTCTTATTAGAGCCAGGTGATCTGTGTCGATTATTCAATCGCCCGGTACATATACAGGAGAGAATATGCCGCATCGTCGAGTGAGAACCCAAGATGACGCCCATGCGGATATCTAGACAAAGTCATAGCACATGACATTAGTGTATGAAGACATGCACAGGAAGTGGGTGGGTGGGCGAGCGAGATGTACAGACAGTGGCAAGAACATGTGACCGTGACACTCGTCCCGCATTCCGTTCCTCCCTTCTGCGGACTTCTATGTGTCGATTATTCAATCGCCCGGTACATATTATTATACATGAGAGAATATGCAGCCTTCTCTTTGAATTTCGCTTCTTCCGATCATGTTGCTTCATTATCTCCTCGCTGGAATTTCCCTCGCCACCTATATCTTTGCTCATCCTACGGAACACGAGCCAGATCCCAGCACAAGATATTTTCCCGTCTGTGTGCAGATCGACAATGAAACTTCCTCTGCAACATCAGTCTTCTATCCAGGTGGGCCCTGAGACAGTTTCTTCTCTGAACCTAGTACCAAGCTGCGCTGATCGTTCGCTTTCATCAGGCGATCCCCTAGGTCGTTATGATGCTGATATCTCACACTGGGGGAATTCAAGCACTCAGCTTGCAAAGTGTAGCGTCAGACCTGGGATTGCGAAGGATCTGGCTAAAATCGTATATCGTTTTTGAGTTGTTTGATCGTCAACTTATCTAACCATCTTGCGCCAGCTTCAAATAGTGGGATCCACGCAGACACCGTTTGCGGTACGTTCCTTTGGCCAATTCAGGAGCTTTGAGCTCATTTACATTCTATCTCAGGTGAAGGGCGGTGGACACGCTTCCAATCCCGGCTTCTCCTCCACCAACGGTGTTCACATCAGCATGAAGCGATTTTCCAAAGTTACCTACGATGCTGAAACACAAACTGCTGTTATCGGTGCTGGGCTCGTTTGGGACGATGTGTATGCTGCACTTGCTCCTTACGGCGTCAACGTCGTTGGTGGTCGCATCACCGGCGTTGGCGTAGCCGGCCTTACGCTTGGCGGAGGTTCGGCAAGCCATTTTAGGCTAGTTCATATCGACGCTGATGCCTCCCAGGATATTCATGGTTGACGAACCAGCACGGTCTTACGATTGACACTGTCGTAACATTTGAGCTTGTCAAACCTAACGGCGACATTGTTAATGTAACGGAATCGTCGGATCCCGATCTCTTCTTCGGATTGAAGGTAAATCCTCCATTTGTTGATCATTCTCGGATTCTTATTCACTCCTATCTAGGGTGGAATGAATAACTTTGTAAGTAATGTCTATAAGTATCTTTCTTTCAGTTTTTACCGTGTGTAGGGCATTGTCACTCGTTTCACACTCAAAACGTTCCCTCAAGGCCAAATTTGGGTGAAAACTTCGGGATCCACACTTTATTGCATCCGCTGAGATCTCTTGGTACTTAGGCTGGTGCCATTACCTATGCATTCGATGATATCCCTAGCGTCACGGCAGCAGCTGCCAAGTTCTCTTCTACATTAACTGATCCGAAAGCTGCGATCATCACTACATACAGTTTCCTCTTTGGACAGGTAAGCACGTCTAGGTTTGATTCAGTTGTAGCTGAGACTGATATCCTCTAGCCTGGAATCATGGTACAGATCTTCTATGATGGTCCTGAACCACCCGCCGGCATCTTCGACGACTTCTTCGCCATTCCTCACTTGACGAACGACGTATCTACTCGCACTTTCTCATCTTTTATCAGCAGTTCGAATGTCCCACCCGGCCAGCGGTATGTCGACTTGGCATTCATATTGCCATCAGTTAACTCCAATCCGTCCAAAGCGTTATTTTCCAGAGTGTTTCATTGGCTGAATGGACCCCAAATATGCTCGATGTGATGTCTAATGAGACAATCGTATGTCTTCTTTACCCTTTTTTGTCTTTTCATACTTACAATGTCTCATGCAGTTTTGGGGATCAAGATTAAGTCCATTCAACGGCTCAATCATCACTCATGGTGCCGAGTCTTTCCTCCCCACACTCTTCTCACACGGTTCCGCCTCTGCTTACCCACCCTCACGGGACAAAGGCCTCTTTCCCCTCATCATCTACTTTGGCTGGACCTTCTCTTTCTCCGATAATGAATTCCATGAAGCTGCAAAGCAGAGTGCGGCACAGATCAAGGCTGCGGCGGTAGCTGAGGGTCAGGATGTTTCAGACGTCGCGATATATCCCAATTACGCGATTTTTGATACGCCGTTGGAGGGACTATATGGGTCGAATGTGCCGACGCTACAGAAGTTGAAGGCGTTCGTTGATCCTGCGAATGTTATGGGGCTTGCAGGAGGTTTTAAGCTTTGAAGTAATCGATTTATGTACCGCCTGTCTCCTAAATGAATTTGAACATAATATTGGGTCTGGGCTTGTGATCGCTACTGCTAGCATGGTTACAGTACCTCATCAAATACACCCGCAGCTCAAATATGTATTGCCGCTACCTCGTGCGTATGGATTTTGATGAAAGCGCACACCTGGAGTACCCAAAACCAAAACGATTGGACACTGTGGGAGTTGAACCCACGACCTCACGCATCCTCTTAGAGTAACATCTATGCGAAGCGTGCGCGCTACCAACTGTGCCAAGTGCCCATGTCTTAATGTTGACAGCGTATCTCACTTGTGCCGATGCCCGTCCGATAGATGTTTCCTGTAAAATACATACGGCTATCCAGCATAACAACAATTACAATGCATACACATACAGAGGCAGAAATCATAACTCAAATTGAAGCCCAAGCCCACAAAGCAATGATTTCAGTACTCCGAACCAGTCTGTTCAAGGTCGATCAGCTAAATTGACAGAAGAAGAACAGAGACAACGTACCTCCTCGAAACCCGCGAAGAGATACTCAATCTCAGCATCGAGCCAAGCAAAACAATCCCCATCGTCACGGTCCTCTGTGCCACGACCCCGTCCGGCAGCCTGAGCGGGGGGAGTTTCGTCCTCACTATCGCTCCAGCTATCTTCCGTATCACCATGGTACGCCTCGTCGAACGTAAACCCCGGCCAAACTAAATCGTCATCTATTAAAAGGAGAGAAAAGGCCATCAGCCGGCACTTCAAACAACGAAAAGAAAGGTCGGCATACCATCAGACCCATCAGACGATTCAGAGTCCTCAGTATCCACAAACAACCTCTCCCACGGCATCCAATCATGTACCAAAAGCGGCGGCGCATACCTCGCACCACTCGCACGCTCCTCGCTCTCCTCCGCTCTTCGAGCCCACGCATCGATATTCGAATTCCCCATCGGGCTAAACACAACCGACGGCTGATCGTCCCAATCGTACATCGCATCAGCCTCGTCCAAGGTTAACCTGAACGGCAGCAGCTGTGGAAGGTTGATTGGCATCGGGGGTGGGACCGTAGTTGGATGGTCGTTGAGGTTGGCGATCAAGGAGGACGTGGGATCGTGGAGCGTGTAGACGGGTGGGAGGAGTGTGCAGGGTTTGGGGAGTTCATGATCGTCGGAGGTCGGGGGGGGGGGCGGGCGAGTGAAGACGGGCGGTCGGGCGTTGAGTTTGTCGTCCGAGTCGGTGGGCTTGTATTGTTCTGGTTGGAGTCTTCGTGGGGTGCGGTTTAGCCAGAGGCGACTTAGGTCAAGTTTGAAGACGGAGAGGCTGCTTGGGAGCTGGAGCTTGGGTTTTGGTGGCTGTTGGATATTAACATGGCAACCTTGAGTAGTGATGTTCGATGGCGTCGGTACTTACCACGAAGACTGGGTAATCGCGAAAGACGCCGCCGAAGGGTTCAGTTGGGTGTATATACTGAGCAAGAGACATGGTTGTATGTCAAGATTCGAAGGAGACCTGACGAATGGGTGAAAAATGGAGACAAATAGAGGACAGAGAGCCTTTTATAGATCTATATTTGAGGCCGTGGCCGGTACTTCCACTGTCCCTTATGCTATTTGAAAACTCCATTGTTGTACATGTTTGATTACGCAGAAGAGTGGCCAGCCAGGTCCAAGAGTGGATAACAGTTGTGCGCCAGACAATGAAAAACGTGGAGAATGACCATGCATCAAAACGCCGGATATTTTATGATTAACATCCGCAGGCTGTGCGGGCTCATGCGTGAAGAAGGTCATGTATCCAGAGTAGAAACAGAGGAAACGTTTGGAAGAGGCACCGGTCTCACGAATCATAATTTATGGAACTCTTCAGGTTCAACATCGAGAATCAGCTAGTGTTCATAAAACGCCTACAAGATACCCGTCTTGTTCTTCCGTCGCAATCAATGGAGTAACATTGTGGAACAAGGAGGGAAACAAGACGCGCCGTGAGATGTGAATGCTACACTGCCGGTGATACTTAAGTAGTGATGGATCCAGGAAGAGAATGACGGCAAACGCCGACACCACTTTATTCCAGTTGCAATCGTGATGATCTGAGCCTTTCAACAGCGAACGTGATTGACCCAACTTCGGACACGAAGACGGTCGCGATATCGAAGGAATTCAATTGTACTAAACAGCGATTCTACTTGAAGCACAAGTTGACATCTAGCTCGGACATCCTCCGAGTCGCGGCTGCGATCCGCCCAGGAAGTATAGCCCCTTTGCCAGGAGGAATCCCTGACCCGCGATGACTAGAGTTTCGTACATGACCATCTCGACCCATGTCTGGACACGTTTGAAGATAATGGACAAGGCCGAGCTGCTATCTCATCCTCGATTTCTGGTGGCAAAGTACTAGTGGCTGTCATTGACCTCTGTCATCGTGATATGAATCAAGAAGATCCGTCGAATTCCGTATTCTTCTGACCCGGACAGAAAATTTCGATGATGTTGTATAACGATCAGGCTGTTGGGGTTGAAATAAAGTCGGATGTCTAGGGACCGACTTGATCTTTCATCAAATCGGAAGCCGTAAATGCATACGGCAGAACTCGATCACTCCTTTATTAGGCTCGTCTCACGAACGATTTGTGAAAGCTTGAGATTCAAGAGATATCATTACACTGCCAAAATCAGGTGCGTGGTGGAACCGAGTTTGCGGTTGCATCATATCCTCGTCAATAACTGATAAATGCTATAGAAAGGATAATCAGAACGACGCTGTGGATCGTTTTGTGCGACCGTGCGAGTCGCGCATAGGGATATCAGAAGTCCGAGAACTGATCGAGGAGGAAGGATCTTCAAAGGATGCAAGTTGAACATGTTGTCATCAGCTTCAAGCAGTGTAGTAGCTGCCAGAAGCCATAGCAGGGCCCAAAATTGCTCTGTAGTCCAGCTCTGTAACGTCGGCAGCTCTACTGATGTATGATTGAAGCATGCAGATGTTGAGTAGATCTACTACTGGCGGACAGGTATGTTTTTCGTCATGGTAATCTTTCGAAAAGGATGATCAGGGAGTCTTGGTGACAGTAGGAAATCAAAACATACTGGCAAAGTTGAAGAGAATCAATCATCCAGAACAGCCATCTCGACTGAGGAACTCTCGAGGTAAGACTCAAAGGAATCCTGATATGCAGCTAAAACAGTTTCGGATGAGATGAAGTTATTGAGAATATGGTTTTTTCCAACCTGGCATCTTTGCTTGTGCTCGATAGCGAGCAACAATCTCACGGTTATGTGGAATAGCCGCTAGCTGTGCATGATTGATAGTGCCTGTAAAACATTGATAGAATGTGCTTGTCATGATTGATCTATTTCATTTCATGGCTGTCAAGGGGAAACCTACAGGCTGCCAGATCCAAGTGGATGTATTTCTGTTGCACACATACTTACATCAAGATATGGTCTAAATAAGTATGTCAATCTGAAGCGTGAGTTGTGATTGTGTTGAGTGTGATTGGCTGACCCCACCCAAGAATGACAGGTTTGTACTAGCATAGGAAGTTGGTGGAGTACATATCACACCACCATCAGGTATACTTAGACATCTATATATGGCTCAATGCCCAATTTGTGCTATACGTAAATACCATTTTTTCAGTAGTAAAGGCCAAGGCGATAGTTAGTCCAGGCCATATAGGTAAAGACTCCCCGACATAGTAAATGGTCACACTGCATCATCCAAGGGCAGGATCTGAGGAGTAAGTAATTTATTCACCTCAGATTCCCTCGTAAATCATAGTTGGCT
>JAGGAR010024127.1:0-19157 GCA_017657315.1 Termitomyces sp. K1Ag
TTTTCTACAGTTTTTTCTATTTTCTGAATTTTCTCAAACGCGCGCAAACACGCGGGACATGAATTTCCGAAAACTCTGTAGCGACGGACATCAAAATGGACCCAGTTGCCACCGCCCGCCTCTCCCGCATGATTCTTACCACTTCTCTGCTCAGCTTCGTCTTCCCCTTCCCCTCCCCCCCTCCCCCCTCTTTCTCGTTCGTGATCCCATAGTGACTTGAACTTGCGCGATTTCTATAGTTCCCTAACAAAGGGCGAACAGATTTCAGGCAACACAGTATCCGACGAAGACCGCCGCGGGATAGACGCAGCGTGAAAACCATGGATACAGAACAACTATGTCTCCGTCGTGCATCCTGTGGGTGCGGCTGCTATGATCCGCTGCAGTCGTGGCGGTACATGTTCCTTATTCTTTGTCTTGTACTTTTTCCTTGAGAACTGAGGTGCTGATAGTGTTTGGCTTTACGCAGGGGTGGTAAACGCGCAATCGAAGATGTACGATACGACGAACGTGTGTGTAGCTGATGTGTGGGTCATGCCAACACCGATCAGTGCGCATATGTCTGCAACGCTGTATGGTGTCGTGGAGAAGGTTACGGATGTTATGAAGGCATCTCAGTGATGGTACGATTAATGATAGATAAGTGGACAGTGAGGCAAAAGTTAATTGAACCGGGAACACAAAGTCGTCGTCAGTAGCACTGGCCCGGGCATCCGTGATTGATCAGTATGCGAACAAACGCGTCGCATTTACTTGCATAGCTATTAATTGTGTATTTTATGATTCTGCACTACATTTGTCATCCCATGGTTCCAACATTTTCCTAATGGCAAGCTTTGAAGGAATTTTCATTGTGTCTATGTACCTAGCGAATAAGTTTTGCCCTAAGAAACCAGGTGAAGTCTCTGGAGCTACATACTGTGTGGAATTACTGAATGTGATACACCAACTCTGGTGATTCCGGCTACGGAATGCTTCGTCAACCACCACCAAAATGTAAGGTGACACTCTATGGATGGGATTCTGAATACATTGAGCATAATCCTTAGGTTGCTTTGGGTAATAGATGGACATGTGTAGCGGGTTGGGTTTCCTCGCTACGGAGATTGAATGACCAGCTGTGCCAGAGCCTAGTCCACTCTGAGTAACGGGTCACAGTACTGTAACGTGGTATGTTCTAATGGGACAGGTAGTCCAACTGGTTCGTCGCGTGCAATTCTGACGTGTTCCATTTTAGGCAGAACCGTTACAACATGGCTGTGAATTGTCCCTTTTGGTCGGAGCAAGATCACTCGATCCACTAGCGCCTCGAGGAGATCAAACATAGCGTCATCCTATTCCGCGATACAGGTTAGAGTGTCGAACTTCGGAAGAAGGTTTCCTGATCCAATATCATGTAGGATGGGTGGTTGGAAATAGAATGTCACTCAACTTGACAGAAGTGACAGCAGGCGATGTTGTGATCAAGAAGTTTTTAAGCTGTTAGATGGACGACACGAGGGAGAACGCTCAGAGCGCACTCCAAGTTTCGGGCCGATTTGGAATCCAACTCAATTCACGGAGATCCCCACAATTGTGGGCTACTGCGGGAAACGGATTGCCAGCGCGAACAAACACGTCCAAGGATCCATGGCATCTGCATAAGTGAGGTGGTATCTCTACCTTTCCTGAGAGGAACAAAAATATTTCCAAGAGCACTTCTGGCAGAAGACGTTTGTGAGGTGCAAGTGCTATGCGAAGTTTTTCAATCTCGAATCTCTGAGCATCACACCGCGCGATCACGGCTCGAGTTTCTTTGAGCGCCTTGAGAGTATTATTGGCTTCAAACAACAACATGGAGCCTCCCATGACCTCCGCTTTGGACAGAACATTGTCCGAGTTCGCTATTTTACTGTCTGCGAGTTTGTCAATGAGTAAGTCGTCTAAAGACGTCATTTTCTTTTAGCTGTTTGAAAGGTCTGAATTGAGTATGTGGGAGTATAGGCAAAGTATAGGCTCGACAGACCTTTTTGTATCTCAGAGAGATACTTACTTAGAAGGATCGAGGTAAGTGACACCATCACGAGGTCAGAAGTTGAAGTCACGTGTAAAACGCGTCGCGTTGTTATTCGCTTGGTCCGGATTAGCTACTGCCAAGCACTCGCCTTGTTCGAATGTCCTGATTCTGCCGCCCATACTTACATACGGCATGGAGTATTGCCGTAAACGTTACCATAGTAGCACACGTTTCCATTTTTGATATCAGTTTTTGGACACAGCCCGACCTTACGTAATGTTTCAGCAAAATTCCAACAGAGGTATATGTACTTTTAGAATCTCGTCCCCTAATCTTCCTTCCCGTTCACCTCCCCCTTCGCCTCTCTAACAGTATCCAAGACGAAGACCTGATATTGTTCAAATCGCTTCACGCATCACCTTCCACCATTTGGATACAATCGGCCGCATCAAGAAATCTGAAACTTATCTCATTATGAAGCTCACACTCTCAGAGGCCCTCCTTCCCCAGCCTCCAAGTTTTTCGAAGAAGAAATCGTACGAGATTCATCAGATATTGGGCACGGGAACATTTGGAAAAGTCGCGGTACGTGCCGGAGGAGCATTCATGCTTCACCGGCTTCACAGGCTTCGGCTCCGCGCAAAAGGTTGATTCGATTGCTTCTCTAGAGAGCAAGTTGGCATGTGCCTCCTGAACAGATTGGCGTTGCTTTACACGGCGCGATCGCTGACCGTGAAAGCGATCCCAAATCCGACAGCCGCCCTTCCGTTTCAAGCGTTAAGAAGGGATCGTCATCCGAATCGAGCGGGATCGTTAAGGATGTGGCGCTCAAGATGATACCCAAAAAGAAAGTCAAGGGTAACGAGGCTAGCGTATGGGGCGAAATGGAAGTGTTGAAAGGCCTGAACCATCCCAATATAGTACATCGTACGTTATTCCCCCCGAAAACCATCATTGATCTCTCTTTTAGGTCAAATTCTACGAATGGTTCGAGTCGCGCAGCAAATACTATTTAACTTTTGAACTAGCCGTTGGTGGAGAGTTATTTGAACGAATCTTGTCGAAGGGCAAATTTACTGAGAAAGACGCTATTGCTGTAGTACGGTGAGACTTTTGATCTTCTTCGGTGAACATCCTCCTGATTTCTTGGACAGGTCAATCCTATCTGGCGTTGAATACCTCCACGACCACGACATCGTTCATCGTGACTTGAAGTACGATGTCTTTTAGCCTTCCTCTCTAGTCACTGACGTGACTATCATCAGGCCGGAAAATATCCTTTACAGGACGAAAGATGCAGACAGCGACATTGTCATTGCTGATTTCGGAATGTACGCTGTGCCTCTGATCGTCTATGATCTGCCGTTGACGATGTCTGTTATAGTGCGAAGCACCTCCACTCGCCAGATGAGCAACTCCACCATCTCGCTGGAAGCCTGGGATACGTCGCTCCCGAAGTTCTCAACATGGAGGGGCACGGAAAACCAGTGGACGTGTGGTCGACTGGGTATGTCTGTGATGTTATTATTCTTTACTGGCTTGTTAACCCGCTGCAGCATTATCACTTATGTCTTGCTCTGTGGCTATACCCCCTTCCGCTCTGACGACGTCAAAATCCTCAAGAGAGAATCTTCCGAAGCAAACATAGAGTTCCAAGACCGATATTGGAAGAACATCTCTCAACAAGGTGCGTTTCATACACATAATCATCTCATTCTCACACCAACATGTCGGAACAGCCAAGGACTTTATTACAACACTTCTCCATCCAAACCCCGCCAAACGTCCCACCGCCGCACAAGCTGCCAAAGACCCTGTAAGCCTCTCTACCCGCTCCTTTATCTCCACTTTTGCTAACACCGTTCATCTAGTGGCTCACAAGCTTCAGGCCAGAAGGAGAACACGACATCAGCAGCGGGCTGCGGGAACACTTCGACCCTCGCGCACGTTGGAAAGCCGCTATCGCTTCTGCGCGCGTCCTCAACCGATTCGGCTCGCTTGCATCTCGCGCCTCGAGCTCGACAAGTAACAGCGGCGGGTGGATGGACTCGGATGACGAGGAGTACGAGAATGTCTCCACTCCTGCTTCTGATCCAGGGAAGAACGATAACGTCGTTGTTACGCCTCCTGAGGAGAAGGAGAAGGGTTTGGGAAAGAGGCAGGGGACGAGGCAAGATATGTTGGGCGTGGCGGGGTTGGCGAGTGTCGTGGAGGAAGAACACCAGCATGTGTTGAGTGAGCGGCCGCCTACGCCTGTATTCAACGCCGGTACTGCTGCGAAGCAGGCAGCTCCAGATCAAGCCACTCGCAAGCCCGAGTCGATACCAAAGCTGGGAGAAGAGGACGACGAGCCGGAGCTTCAGATGCCTGGATCTTTTGATCTTTCTGGACCGCCGCAACATCACGGTGTGGGAGAATCGTGGTTTAATATGTTGAGGAAGTTATGGACGACACAGTGAGAGGTCTCCTCTCTCCAGGAGGTAAACTTTGACGGTTGCGTTTTGCTCCTAGCGCTTTATCCGTGGCAGTGCCGGTTGCGGTGGTGGCCATTGCTACTTTTTATTGACGAAGATGGGCCCGAATTCTGCATATTTATTCTTGGTTGGACGAATGTCTTCTCTACTTTATCTACCCATTTTTACCCCCTTATCTGTACTCCATCTACGGTAATTTCGTTTAGGTTTGTATTTTTAGTATTTATTATTTATTTCTGCAGAGCAGTACAAGAGAATTGACAGCAGGTGCTGATCGCTATATATGTTTTACAGAGTTCTTCGTCAAAATTGAGCACAACAGAACATAAGAGCAAGAACAAACAGTGTAACAGTCAAAAGGTGAAAGAGAGTATATCCAATCAAGACTTCATCGAGACGCGTAGACCGGTGATCGATCCCTCTACGGAGGCAAGCGAAGCTTGCTCGTGATAATGATTGATTACGAGTCTTTGAGATGCTTTGATAAGGTCCGCAGCCTTCTCTGCAACACCATACAACGTTGCAGACAAATGCGCACTAACCTGCATCGGCATAACCGACGCATCGACTACACGCACGTTAGTCGTATCGTACACTTTCAACTGCGCGTCTACGACTCCTAGCAATCACAAACGCAAACGACATTAGTACGTTCTCAGGAACAACAAGAGGAACAGCACGTACCACCTAGGCTACGACGCATCATAGCAGCCGTAGCCACAGGATGCGCGACGGCGACGTAATTATTTGTATCCACGTTTTCCACGCTGTGTCTGTTCCGCGCTGTACGTCGTCGGGCACAGCATCTCCCGGGATCTGCTCGCCTGTTGTTAGATTACTACACAAGGCACAGGTACAAATCAGCACATATAGTTCACCCCAAATAAAAGGGGGACGGACCTGAGCGGAGAAGTAGTGAGAATTTTCCGAGAGAGACGAGCAGTGGCGACTTGAACGTCCATATCAATATCCGTCGCGAGATAGTTTACTTTGATGGTGGGGTAGACAAAGGGGTCTATGCTCTGTACATATTCCATCATCATTGTCCGCTCACAGGCCAGAGGAAAGACGTACTTTGATGGTGACAGTCCCACGAGAGAAGGGGAGGAGGGTCCACATAGTTATGTCGACCGTCCTGCAAGTCAACAAAATAGGTAGGATCGTACCTTCAGACGACGAGAAAGAAGGGCGTACGTGGGGTAATTTGTGTCGTAAAAGATCTCCGAAACGGGGGCTGAACGTGTATTATCAGCCCACATCGCCCGGATCACACTCTATGAGGACACACCAACCATTCTTGTTAATGATCAGATCAGCCTGCACTTCAAATATCGTCTTCAACGCCTCCTCACTCAAAGCCGCGTCCGCCTGCGAACTCGCCCAGCTTGATATATTCGCAAGTATCCTCTGTGTCGTCGTGTTTGTCTGAGTACCGAAAATTTGCGAAAGATTTGGGTACGCGATGACGTCTGAGGGGCCTCAACCACCGACGTCGAAGCCGTTGCCAGCAGCGCCGAGGGCACACATCGGCTGTTTGGTGAACGTTTAGTTGGGAGAAAGGAGAGAAGTAATAAGAGGAAACACCTGCTCCTGAAGGTTCCGCCCCACAGTCTTAAGATCTATCAACGTTTGGATGCCTAGTGGGTTTAGGACGGCGGAGTCACCTATACCAGAGAGCTGGAGCAGCGCCGGGGTCTGGCAAACGACCAGAAATTAGACGGGATCAAACAGGGAAAGAGGGGAAGGATGTACCTGAATCGCACCAGCCGCAACAATCACCTCCCTTCGTGCAAAAGCAGTGTACCGCGTCGAACCACCGGTCGAAGGAGCGAACTCAACGCCAGAGGCGGTCAGGGGGAGGGAGGTCCCGGACAAGTTGATTTTGGTTACCTATTATTAATTGGTTGAATGTCAAGAACATGGATCGAGAAGGCACGGAAAAAAAGAGGGTAAGACGAACCTGGTGTCTCGTCAGGATGAGCAAATTGGGTCGGACATTTTCGGCGGGGGTGTAGTACGCTTCTGGTGCGCATGCACGGTGTCCTTGATCTTTCGGGTTCACAGTCTAACAGCGAATGGTAGGGTTTTTAAAGTTGGACAAGGTGCCTTGAGGAAGCACTCACGATGGGCGTGACGGCAACACAGTTCGGCGTCCCACCATTCAAATCCTTAGACCGCTCAATGCCCGTCAAGTTCTGTATTGTACTGATAAAATACGGCTGTTGGGGTCCACCGTACATCGCACTGGGCTCTGGGAACGTTACGCCTACAGGCCCGGAGTACCCGTGGTATGTGTCGATGAATTGGGCACCTTTGGATACTTGGACGTCGTTCGGTGGTGTGAAGGTTTCGGACTATCGTTGATGGTACGCGTGGGGTAAGCATCAGAAGGTCAGAGGGGAGGAAAGGTGACGGGTCACGGAACCTTCTTCATGTAAGACCAGAGACCGGCCCAGTCCCATCCTACGTCGGCTTCTGACGGTTCGAGAAGGGTGGACCACGCGTCATATTGTTCTTTCGTACCGCGTGTATACGCTGCGCCGTTTATAGATGCTAGAACCGCGATCAAACCGCGCTTAGTGTCTTTGGACAGGCGGAATGGAAAAATCACTAGTACTTACACCCTCCTCCAAACGTCTTTCCACTATATGATCACCCCACTATCAGCTCATAGGTACCATCAGAAAAAAAAACCCTCCACCGTAGGCCAAGCCCAGTCCAACTCGGTCCCAAAAAACTGTCCGCAGGCATTGATATCATACACCCTTGGATCGTTCCTATCGTCCGCGCCTGCCTCAATCACCAACACGCTTATACTTGGATCTTCTGCGAGACGCGCAGCGACGGCGGTCCCGGTGAGCCCACCGCCTACGACGATGTAGTCGAAGGTCTTGTTGTCCGCTGCGCTGGGTGATGTTGTTATGCCTGAAGTAGCACGTTTGGTTAGCGGCGGGGAGGCGATGCTGAGGCAGGTGAGGCATAACACAAGAGAAAGGTATGATAGATTCTGAGGAGGCACGAGTGGAGAGGATGAGTTCTAAACGAGTTCATGGGAGATCGAGCTTATAAGTGTATCGTGCTGAATTAGGAACGCTCAAAACCGTGCGGGGAGTTTGGGTTTGACTACTGTCTATATTTTCGGTTCAGCCGGGCGTTAGTGTCGAGTCACCTCTTTTGAATTTTGCTTTCGCCGTACTCGATGCCGTACTTTGTAAAATTGTTGAGCGATTCTGAGTATCAATGCACATGTGCGCGGAAGTTGATGAGGAATCATAAGACACCTTTCTGACAAGAGCGAGCTCTACGGAGGAAAATCGGAAAACTATTTTACCTGAGAGTGACAAGCAGAAAGGCTTTGTTTTTAAACACAAACGAGAATACTTGAAAAGGCTAAATGACTATACCTTTTGTTCATGAATGGACAAGCACATTGACACTTATGGTGGAGCTCAAGGATTTTTTAGACATCGGTAGCTAGTTTGAACTATCCTTTGCTCTGGGAGAAAGAGCAGAGCGTAGCTTCCATTTGACAGATACGACATGCCGACGGCCCGAGTTTCAATTCTGAGGCACTAAAGCTTGAGCAAAGTCCTAGAACTGTTGTCTGGTGACCTTGTGTCAGAATGAGAATCGGGAACCAGGATAAAAACCTTGCCATGAGACGATTGAAAATAATTTGCGCTGTTCGACTTCCGCCTGACCATCGAGACAACCGGGAACCAGTTGGTTGGCAGAAAGTATGAAAGAAGTTTCCAACAAGTTTTTTTCCATCATCCTCATGCACCATTTTGGACCATAGAATAAGGCGAAATAGCTCATCGAATGGGACAGACGTAGCTGTTGGCTATGGAGGTAGAATTGAGTGGTAGGGGCCTAGCCTAAACCTAGGGCCGTAAGAAGTTGCATGCGAGGTTGAAGTTTGAGCTGTGAGTCGAATCCTTGCTGAAGAAAATTTAGCGTGAAGGCTGTAGATCAGGAGAGATACGTGGAGTGAGAGGAAAGAAGCAGAAAGTGCCAGAAACGTGGCCATGGGGTAAGACTGTGGTATCAACGACAAGAAGAATTGCATAAGGTACTGAGGCTATAAGCATGAAGAAATGGAACCGAAGAGAGAAATAAGAAGATCATGAAGAATGCAGAACGAACCTTCGAATGATAATATAGGATGAAAACCTTGCTATAAGATGCGCCGATTGACTGCCGCCCTTTGAGACACCTCCAGTCTGAGATCAGTGGGCAGAAAGCATGAAATAAGTTCCTGTTAAGTTTTTTTCATCATTCTCATATACCATTTTGAACCATAGAATAAGGCGAAATGGGCCATCGAATAGGACAGATGTAGCTATTGGCTAGGGAGGTGGAACTGAGTGGTAAGGGTCTACCTTGAGGAGCCGTAAGAAGTTGCATGGGAGGATGGAGTTTAGCTGTAAGTCGAATGACTCCAATCCTTTGTGAAGAAAATTCGGCGTAAGGAAGGCTCCAGATAAGGAGAGACGAAAGAAGCAGAAACGTGAGAGAGGTGGCCATGTGCATGGGACAAGACGGTGAAGTATATCAACGACAAGAAAAAAGCCGAATAAGGGAAGTAAGTAACTTATAATGTAAGTAAGACGAAAGAAAAACAGAAATGGGACCGAATTTTAGAGAAAACAAGCAGCTCATGGAGAACGCAGACTCGCGAACGTTCGAACTATCCCAACACAAAGCGTTCCGGCGAAAGCCGAGCCATGCGTGTATGGCATCGTGTGTCATCGCTCCCACCAACTTCCAAGCCTCCGTACCCCTCTCAATCAAATGCATGCCGGGTGCCCGTCAGACGGACGTGTATAGCCCTAATCATAATGCCTATTCCCTTCACTGTGGGATCCTTCGGACAGGTGGTGGGAGATCAAGGAACGTAATATACACCTAGGCTTACGCTGAGCACGGCTCCTGTGGCTTCAGCTGTCCGAGATGACTCCTTCTGGCCGATGGGACTCATAGGTTTATATCTGCTCGCACCGAGCCCATAATCGACCACCTGAATCATGAGAACTTTCACGATACTGGCTCTCCTGTCCAGCGCAACGTTGACACTAACTAGCATAGTTGACGGCGTATCTGAACTTCCTGGATTTTCATTTGACTTTGTGATCATCGGTGGTAAATTCTGCTTTCTTCGCCCCAAGTCCAAACGCCATTTCTCACAGAATGTCCCGCAGGCGGTACAGCAGGAAATGTTGTTGCGAACCGATTGACCGAAAATCCCAAAAATTCTGTTCTGGTCCTCGAAGCTGGTCCCTCGTATGTTCAAACTTGTCTTATCATTGAGCAAAGTTTTCATCCAATATTTTTGGTCTTTCAGTAATGAAGGTGTTCTCAACAGCGAAGTTCCATTCTTTTGCACCCGCGCTACGCCTGATACCCCTTTGGATTGGAACTTCACCACCGTTCCTCAAGTGGGACTCTCTGGGCGTTCGGTTCCATACCCACGAGGAAAGCTTCTCGGAGGAAGTAGTTCAGTGAGTAAGTGATCATACAAGCCTTGGTGGTCCCTCACTGATATCAATTCACAGATTTCATGGCGTATACGCGTGGAAGCTCGGATGATTATGATCGGTATGCGCGACTGACCGGCGATCCAAATTGGTCTTGGGACAGGCTCCAGGTCTACTTTCGCAAGGTCTTGCATGCCGTACTCTTTGCTGAACACCTACTAACGTTTATTTTACTCAAAGAATGAAAAATGGACTCGGCCTGCCGACAATCACAACACCAAAGGCCAGTTTGACCCGGCAGTGCACAGTTTTCACGGTATAAACTCTGTCAGTCTTCCCGGGTTTGGACATGAGATAGATCGTCGAGTTATCCAAACCACACGTGAAGTTCCTGAAGAGTTTCCCTTCAACATCGACACAAATTCTGGCCATCAAATTGGAATTGGTAAGTTGCGCGTATCAAGTCGAGGAGCGATGCTTTAGTGGTCAATAAATAGGGTGGACACAATCAACTATTGGTCATGGCGCCAGGAGTAGCTCAGCTATATCGTATCTTGGACCCAAATTCCTCAAACGGAAGAATCTCCATGTATTGCTTAACGCCCAGGTATCTCGTGTTATCCCAACGGATACGACTCATGGCAAACTTGACTTCAGAGGGGTAGAATTCATCGAAGGTGTTGGTGGTACGCAGTCTTTTGAAGCACGCATTGTCGCTATGTGACTTCTCTTGCATCAGGTCGGAAATGGCGAGTCACAGCCAAAAAGGAAGTAATCCTTTCAGCGGGTGCGATTGGCACCCCCCACGTTCTCCTGAACTCTGGCATAGGCAATTCGTCGGCTTTGTCTCGTCTCGGTATCAAACCTCTTGTTCACTTACCATCCGTTGGACAAAACCTCTCCGATCACCCTACGGTTTCTAACCAGTGGTTGGTGAACTCAACTAACACTTTTGAAAAAATCAATCGCAATGCTACATTTGCGGAAGAAGTACGTCGTCAATGGATTGAGACACGGACAGGTCCTCTCGTAACCATAACCAACAATGTGGGATGGATACGCCTCCCGTCAAATACGTCCATCTTCACGCAATTCCAAGATCCTTCGGCAGGTCCTCATACCGCTCACTTCGAACTCATATTTTTGGTGGATCCTATCATCTCTTCTATTATATCAACATGATTGATATATCTTCTTTAGAATGGTGTCACTCGTCCCCCCTTTCCTACATCCGGAAACTTCCTCACAGTTGGCGTAGTTGTGCTTTGCCCCCTCTCTCGTGAGTCTACATTCTTGCCTCTAACTTATGGTGTCGATTAAGATCGGATACCTCAGGCGGTTCCGTCACAATCAACAGTACCAACCCGTTCGATCCTCCAGTCATCAATCCTGGCCTGCTGACATCCGATTTCGACATGTTCGTCATGCGCGAGGCAATCCGGAGCGCACGCCGGTTCATTGCGACTCCTGCTTGGGCCGACTACACCATCTCCCGTGTCAGCCACGCTACGACAGACGTGGAACTTGACGAGTACATTCGGAATACCGCCAGCACTATCTTACATCCAGTTGGGACAGCAGCGATGTCGCCGAAAGGAGCAGACTATGGAGTCGTCGATCCTGATCTACGAGTGAAAGGAGTAACTGGTCTTCGTGTTGTTGACGCGTCTGTATTGGTGAGAATGATTGGATTTAATTTGGGGAGTTTTCATCGATGTTCACACTGCTATGCTAGCCGGTCGTTCCTGCCGGGAATACTCAGGCTGCAACATATGTCATTGCTGAAAGAGCATCTGACTTGATCAAAGAATTTTGGAAACAAGGCTGAACTAATGACTCGTACAACTGCTCAAGTTTCACCTGTGTTGGACACAATGGAACTCAGTCGGTGTAGTAACGACTGTATTCGTGTATGTACCTGTTGGACACAATAGAACTAATTATACTGTTAGTAGTGTTAAGGCTATATTAAGTGAAGGGGCACACACCTCAGTCGGTGTAGTAACGACTGAGGGTGTGCTGAGTTTCGCTTCTGACCCATATCTCCCAACTGTACAGTTTATCCTTCCATAATCCATTTTCCCTCTGCGGCGGTGGTGCTAGATCACGTGGCTCTGACGCGCCCCACGATCCCTTTCCAATACTCCCCCGGACTCACGGTACGCGTCAATTCTCGAAGAGGTGCAGCGCCACGCATAGCTTATGGTGCTGGGGTCAAGGTAACGCCTTTGTGAACAGGTCCGCAAGGTTGTCGCTGCTTGGGACATATTCAATCGCG
The DNA here is from genome assembly GCA_017657315.1 of Termitomyces sp. K1Ag. Lineage (NCBI taxonomy): Eukaryota > Fungi > Basidiomycota > Agaricomycetes > Agaricales > Lyophyllaceae > Termitomyces > Termitomyces sp. K1Ag. Next base: position 12,226 of record JAGGAR010024127.1, read on the forward strand.
ATCTTCCCATCTTCGACTGCGTGGCGGATGAAATGATGGCGTACGTCGATGTGCTTTACCCGGTTGTGGTTTCATTTGTTCTCCGCAATTGCAATCGACCCATTGTTGTCGCCCTTGAGCTCCGCTGGGTATGGAACCGCCATTCCTATCTCCATCAGCGCTGCATACATGCACTGAATCCGCTCTCCTGCTCTCCCTAGCACGATACTGTAGTATTACGACCAAGTGTTCGCAGGGTGTGATGCGTGATGCAAGGTGTTCGCAGAGGAAGGTGTTCACACTTCCCAAATAAGGCAATTTTAGGCGCGGAGCGCCCGGCCCGGCAGCTTTCCGAGGCAATTTCAGGGGGTTTTGAGGGATTTTTGGACACTGTGATGCGTGATGGGTGCCAAAAGTGTTCAGTTCGTGACCCCCTGTGATGTGTGATGCAAACACTTGGTCGTAATACTACAGTATACTCTGCCTTGGTAGTCAAAGTCAAAACCATGTCCCAGAATTTGGCACTCCAGCTCGTTGGTTCCCCAGCTTGGATATAAACTCCCCCTGACACCGACTTCCTCGTATTGATGTCCATGGTGAAATTGGAGTCATAGTATCCGTGTGGGGTAAAGTCTTGGTATCTGGCACCTCCATAGCATAGTTTGTAGTGCAATGTAGCCTTGATATACCGCATGATGTGCTGGAGTGCGAGCCAGTATGGTTTTCCTGGGTTTGACACAAACCAGCTCAGTGAGGTGATCGTGAATGCAATATCTGGCCACATTCCAATCTGTGTACATCAGTGAACCCAGTACCTCCTTATATGGTTTGTCCTTCATGTACTGACAGTCTTCCTTGGTCGCTGGGGCTTGTGCTTGACTCAACATTATCCCTGAAGGGAGTGGCATGTATTTTGGTGTACAATCAGTCATGCCGTATTTTTGAGCGTGTGCTTCAGGTATTCCTCCTGGTTGAGTAGGATGAGTCGCTGGGTTCTGTCTCAAGTTATCCTGATCCCCAACACGAATTTAATGTCTCCCAGGTCCTTGACCTCATACCTCTCACCCGACTCCTTCCATGCCTGTACCACCTCCCCCTCCAATGAGGACATGCCTGAGGTGTTATCAGTGTAAGTGGTCATTATTGTTTTCTCCCCGTCTCGCTCCCTTGACCTCACTGACTGATCTGCCTCTGACTGTCTGTACCCCAGCCTCTTCATGTCCATGTCCAGTGTATGCCACCAGTTGTCTGCACCGTTCATTGTGCCATAGATTGCCTTGTTGAGGAGTGATACCAGACTCTTCTCGGTGTTGCTTCCACTGCCATCGCTGCCACCACAACTGCTCTCCCAAACCCGTTCGCCTGCATTAATCTCCACTCTGTAGACCTCACTTGGCTTCACCTCATACCCTTCTGGTTGCTCCATCAGGATCGGAACCTGTGTTGGTGCATTAAGGTATGTGCTTGTATAGTCAATCTGCCACATTTTGTAGTCGAGGACAGTGCCAATAGCCAGGTTCATCCACAAGGACTCGTACTTGACAACTGACATGTATGTTGCAAAATAGTCCACCCCCAGAATCTGCAAAAAACCCTTCGTGACCAATCTCACCTTCTGCCCAATGACCCTCCCATCTGCACTGTACTTCAACATGAGCTAGTATGAGCTGTTGCCAGGCATGGCATGCCCGAGATCTAGGTCAACATTCACCATGACCAACATATATTGATAGTCTCCAAAACAGACTAATTGATCTCAGAAAAACATGACCATTAGGACCGAAGGGGACCCCTCACCAAACACCGCTTATTTGAAATGAGACTAATATATTGATACTAAATACATCAAAACAACATCACATAGCATGATGCCATGCAGCCCATAACCTCTTCCTCACAGCTTTTGCCTCCACTCTGTTGTCTTCCTTGCACATATGGGCATCCAGTAGAAGCTTGGCATCTCTCGATGTAAAGTTGTGAGGCATACTGACGTTGCAAGGACTGTCTGTGTACAGCATTGCAAATGAATGACTTGATTATGCCTGCACATTGGTCCACAATGTTATGTAGTTGAGGGAGGCTGTCCTCTATGTCAGGAATGAATGTGGTGATGTAGGTGCTGTATAGCAGATTGTAAGTGTCTTCAGTACCCTATGCTTTCTCAAGCTTTTTCTTTGCCTGTTCAGTGTCATCAGGGAGGTCACATGTGTTGCCCATAATCAGGACAGAGGCATTGACTTTTGACCAGGTAACCACCATTAAGTTGTCGCAGGTAGAAAGGGCATTGAGAGGAATTTTATTCATGAAAACAATCACCAATCTTGCCCTAGACGTGAGCAGATGTTGAATCAAATGGGGTTGGTCTCTGTGAAGACCTATCATAGTGTGGAATAGGTCTGCAATGTGGGAACTGTAAATTTGTGACCACCTGATCATCAAACACATTGCCAGAGTTATAGTGCTGCGGTCCACCAAGGAACAAGTCAACTTGTGCATGGATTTCCAGTGAACCTTTTGACAATCTTCTCCCTAATGGTTGGTAAGTGTGCTATATGTTTAACAGAACAGTCAATACTAATGCAGTACATGCAAGAACTGCATTTTGCATACCAGTGTGTTTGTTTTCTACTCATTGGCTTCCTGCAGAAAGAACAGTACTCCTTTGGCATCTATAAAAAATGTTAGTTTGACTGTTGCTATTCACGAAATATCAGCTGTACAAGGTCCCAAATTTCATAGTCTGACCATCTTCATGTGTCTCTGATAGTCAATGCAGCCTCTCGCAGCAAAGAACCAGCTCTTGTATAGTTCAGCCACAATTTTAGAGTGTAGTTGACCAGCAATCTAGGAATGCCTACAGGGATGGACATGATGCAAGTTGATGCAACAGTAGTGGGGATGCTGATGAACTGACAGAAGAAACACCAAGTATATTTATACAGTAAGGATGATACAAGTTTGGTCTTATCTAACCAATGCTCATCATAAGGTTGACAGCTTCCACTGTTCTATTACATCAACACAGGTCACATTCGAAGCAGCCGTGCCTGTAAGCAGACAGCTTGGGTACTTAGCCAATGCTTGTACTTGGGCCATCCAATAAATTGGGCTTAAAACACCTGAAATACCATGGGAATCAACTGAGCTTTGCCTGAAATACTTTAGGAACAATTCTTTGGGTGTGCTCTGGCTTGGGTCAATAATTTCAGATTGTACAGAGGCATCAGACTTTTGTATTTGGGTTGTCTGACAGATTGAGCCAGGTATTGCCTGAAATATCTTCAGAACAAATCCTTGGGTAGGCTCAGGCTTTGGTCAATAATGTCAGATTGTTTTGGCTGATGCTTTTCTTTTGATTACCACAGTAAATATTCCATGGAATTTGGCCAGGCTTTGGTTGAACTATTCTTGGAACCATGGTTTCAGAATTGGCAGGGTATTCTTCAAACTATCTTGTTGTGGCATAATGTGGTATAATGTAGTTTGTAAGCTTTAGAGTTGCACCACATTTTAGTTTTTCTTCTACACATTATCAACTATTTCATTACCATACCACCTATCATAGAGAACATTTGTACCTCACTTTTATGAGTCTGCCGCACTATATATTCATTCACATGAAGCTGATATGTTGTTTGCAAGAAACAAGTATGGAATGGGAAGATTCATTCATACCTGATGTTTAGTCATATATAAACTTGATGATATTGGAGTATAGTTGAGGTGAAACTTGGACAGTGCAATAGATCTATATCTGTGGCAATTCAAAGTAAGACAGACAACTTTAGTCAGTGGAAATGCCTATAAGTTTACCATAGCATTTCATCAGGTTTATTGAAGATATGCAGGATGTTAGCTTTGTCTAACCATTTCTGAAAGAAGCTAATCAAGAAGTGATTCAGAGAGGAAGCAGAGACTAAGCACCCTAAGCATTTGATAGGCATGTACTGAGCAGGAGGATCAGGTGAAGACCTGAATGCTTGACAGCTCTATACAATCCAAAATTATTGACCAGAGCCCAAGTCCACCTGAAGAATGGTTCTGTGAATATTCCAGGCAATACCCAGCTGATTCCCATGATATTTCAGATGGTTTGGGCCCATTTTATTGGACAACCTGAGTACAAGCATTGGCCAAGCACCCAAAGGTCCAACAGCTCCATACAGTCCAAAATTATTGACCCAAGCTATGCACACCCAAAAAATTAGTCTGAAAATATTTCAGGCAAAGCCTGGCTGATTCCCATAGTATTTCAGGTGTTTTGGGCCCACTTCATTGGATGACTGAAGTACAAGCATTGACTGAGTACCTGAAGATCTGAAGATCCAACAGCTCCGTACAGTCCAAAATTATTGACCCAAGCTAGATCACACCCAAAGAATTGTTCCAAAAATATTGTAGGCAAAGCCTGGCTGATTCTCATGGTATTTCAGGTGTTTCAGGCCCAATTCATTGGATGGCCCAAGTACAAGTATTTGCCAAGTACCTGAAGATCTGACAGCTCTGTACAGTCCAAAATTATTGACCAAAGCCAAGCACACCCAAAGAATTGTTCCAAAAATATTTCAGGCAAAGCCTGGCCGATTTCCATGGTATTTTGGGTGTTTCAGAACTAATTCATTGGGAAATCAGAGAAACAGCTGAGCATTATCCGATATGAACCTACATTGCCCCACTATTAGTTTTATTGATACAATATGTCCACTGATACAGTATCACTTATAATTTATTGACTTATCACTGTTTGCTCCCTGGTCAAACACCATACACTGTATCCCATCCAGCGGATCCGCTGGCCTCATCTCAGACCATACATTTTCTTGTCCATTGCAAGGTCTAGTACCATACAGTGTAGTGTCAGTATGTGAATAAGCATCAGTTTTTATGAAAGATTATATAGAAGCATGCTATAAATAATACTTACAGGAGTTAGGCATGTAGGCAGAGACATACATGCACTAGTCATTCTCAACCTATAAGTGACTAGTTTGTGTTACATAAGCATTGGTTTGAACTGAAAGCAAAGAAATGCCAACTCCATTTTTAGTGGAGCATTTCCATCTAGCCTCTCCTACGCTGTTTGATTGATATATAGGTACACTCCAGTAAAACAGCCAGTGAATCATTCATTATCTGAGTTAGTATTGCCACACTGGGTGCAGGGAATGATGGTTTGGACCAAAGCACAATAAATATTTGATAAAGACAATTTAATTAAGTCTAAAGTTTTGTTTGAATGCTCCTGACAAAGCCACAGAAAAAGGATTGTGACTAATTTTACAAGGTTATTTCAGTGGTCTGTGCAATAATTTTATAAAACAATTAAGGAGCTGCACTATAGCACTTTCTAAGATATTTTTAAAATTCTCTTGTCATATCTCAGATTAGGCTATTGAAAGACTATTATAATGTTTTGCAAGATACCTTTATGAGAAATAAGTGAAAAGAATTACATCCACCATAAAAGATATTTCTTGGACATTTTTTGGCTGTATTTAGATTGCTTTTCAGTGTCATGGCACAGGACAATTTAAAAGTATTGAAGGTTGATGATTTGATTGTTTTTGGTGTGTTTTAACAACCATGAAGTATTGTGACACATTTGTCACATAATGTTTTAAATGGTTTGTTGCAAAGAAATTGAAAAACATCGAATTTGATAATTCTAATACTCTGCTTCTAATTATATGAAAAAAATGAAAGAAAGATCTTACAAGAAATCTTCAAGGTATTTAACAAATATTGAAAAGGGATGACAGAGAGATTTGAATAGTGCTGGAAAGAGCATGTGAAAATATCTTGGATGATTTCAATAGATCTAGAATATCAATCCAATTCTTACCTTGTTCTTACCTCCAGTTTTCTCAATAGCATTCACTCTAGAGATACACCTGCAATTCATTAGAGTACAAGAAGGATTGTTCTGGTGGACATCCTGAAAGAGTGGTGTTGCCAAAAAAGGGTACCACCTGAGTTTGGTGATGTTTGGCATTGGAAGGTGAGACATTAAGTAATCAGTAACAAGATTGAAAGAGGCACAAATGGTACAGAATTCATTCAGCAGTACTCCATAGGACTCATTATAAGTTTAAAAGCCTCTTCTGAGTGTAGCAGGCGGTGTGGATAAAGGTTGACAGTGGTCTACCGACATTCGAGTGTTCACATGACACTGACACATGTCATGCAAAACCAAACACCCACCGATCCATTTCCTGATATATTTTTAAAGTTGGAGGTTGAAAGTCAAAAGTGATGCCCATTGTACGGTATGATACAGGTATAGACCGTCCCATAATCTGGACTTACCAGATTGCATACGGTACAGTATGGGTACCCGTAATACAGGATTTGTATACCATAATAGATGGCATACGGTTGGCAGCCCTATAGACTGGGGTTTTTTTAAGGCTGCCCACCAACTACATGGCCGCCTGGGCCCTGCCAATTAATGGTCAATAAAGATTCTGTTTTGGAAAATTAGTAGTCTCAAATCTAAAGTCGGTGTGTCCAATGCTACAGGACAACTGTAAGCAGCTGAAATGATCAATTATGCTGCAGTGGGGCCTGAAGAAAGCATCATCGAAAATTCACAAAGTTAAAAACCTTCCTTTTTTGGCCCTCAGCTGAAGTACAGTACACTATCTCATAATGCATGATGTCACAATGCATAAATCTAATAATGCATGGGATTTGGGCTGGAACCATGATGGGGCCCACTATATAAGGTTGTTTTTTGCATAACGCATAATGCATAGCCCCATGAGCCAGAATATGCAATATGACAGAGCTATTTTCAGGTGGTGGTCAGGGTTGGGTCAGGGCAATTGCATGTCCAGATGCATGGTTCAGCCACAATTCGGAATGAAAAAGAAAAAAGTGAACTGAGTGTCTGAGATCGTGTACACTTTCGGTACACTTGAGACCATCCAGAATGCCCAAACCTCCTCCACATC
>JAGGAR010024128.1:0-19069 GCA_017657315.1 Termitomyces sp. K1Ag
TTCACTGACCTTTTATACCTGAAGAAATCGACGAGGCAGTGTGCTGAACGGGTTTGTGTGGCGCTAGGGGATTGTCTGAGATTGTTTAAGGGGCTTGAGCGACCCACTTGAAGGACTAAAGCTGTGCACATGCGCCACAATAGATGGCAGGAATAGGGGAGAGAGTAGCACAGGAAAATAGGAGGAAAATTAGGAGAACAAAGTGGCGCGAGGGGGGATTCAAGATAGTTTAGCATTCAAAGAATCAGTGATCTCGGGAATATGATACTAACATGATTGTCGCACGGTTCTACAAAATACTTTTGGTTGGAGCAGATTAGTGTGGACAATGGACTATGTATCGCATGTCTAATTGTCGGGCAAGTAGGTCTTTTGAATCGTACGTACTGTTTGCATCGATAGGTGACACAAAAAAGAACTGGAAATTATCTTTGGAGTGGCGAAGTCCAGTTAACGTTCTGATTGGGGATGCCAATGAAGTCCATCCGATACGATCGCAAAGCTGACTCTCATGAGATACAAAGTGCATAAAGGGACGGAGAATCGGAGGTTCCAGTCTTCAGTAAGAGTCATTCTAAGTCGGCGATGAGGGTTTAAGTATTCTACCTTAGAATATCACTGGGATTTGAAGAGGAAAAAAACATATATTTCCGTAACGCGCTTTGAGCTCATGAAGTTAGGCTGGAATGTACCTGTCCAGAGTTAGCACACGCGTTGTTTACGTGTTGCTTGTCGTACACGTGCCCTCTTCCCGTTGATTTCTCACTACTGCAACCGTGACAGCCTGCGTGAGGCAACCTCAAATCGAAAATGCCAATAGACCCTTACACACCTCGAGCTCGTCCGAGCACCCGCAAGAAGAACCTCACTCTTTCTGCGAAAGAGTACACCAAGGTCGGCTCGGTTGGATTCAGTTTGTCGACCTATGTAGCATTTATGTGATGTGGTAGATCACTGGCACTATCGCGTCAGTTCGAAGGAACAGAGACACAAGAGACGATATACACGAAGAATCTGACATATCTGCGCGTTCTCCACGCGAAAATCGATTGAAGAGTGCGTTCTGCGCTTTATGATCTGCTTGGAGGTCTCATCGTCAACATTGATAGGCCAGAACGAACCTTCGTTTATTGCGGAAACTTCGTTTGTTCGGGCACCTCTGAACTCGAGAGTGAGCTCTGTCAGTATTGCGCCCAAGTTCAAGGGCAAGGCGAAGCAGAATGAGTCCCTTGATCGCGTGCCGTTGGGAATTCAGGAGGCGTTGATACTGGAGGACCTTTTATATGTCTTGATGGTACGCTGATGAAAGTACTCTTCCTCTTTTGTGCGCTGATTCTGTGACTATGAGGGTATTGAAGGGACTTATGTTACATTCCACCCAGATTACTCTCCAGAAGATGACGATCCATTGCAAGGCATCCGGTTTGTCGTCGCTTCGTCACTAGGTTTGTTATGCTCGTTACGCCGTGCACTCGAGCTCATATCATTGTAGACACATCCCTACGAGACCTTGTAGAACGTATTCTGCCGTTGGGAATGTATTATACCGCCATTTCATCTTTCGTTGAGCTCAGAAGTCATCTCGATTTTGGCCTAGTAAATCACGCACTATGTGCAGCTATCCGAGAAATGCTGAAGGTGTGTCATTTAGTTCCCCTATTCTTGGTCTTTCCCGACTTTGAAGCCTTAGGACTATCAAACTTTATTGTCACAACTCGAGCACGCTTTCAACACCTCCCCAGACTTCTCACTGCAAAAATTATGGTTCTACGTCCACCCCACGATACATACCCTCTCACTCATATACCAACTCGTGCTGGAACTTGCCACTGCTGACGACTCACCAAACGAATCTGACGATTCCACAATCTCATCCGATGCAGAAGATGAGGCCAAGAACGAAGCCCTTGGTTTCGACGGAGCAAAACTCAAAGCGGTCCTTTCGGAAATCAACAAAGGGGACGTCGATGTCACTGGAGGAAGTGGTATCGCTGTTAAGGGCGGGGAGGTGATTACAATCATTTATGAGAGGATGCAGAATATGTCTGGGGACCCAACTGCTAATACTTTGTATGGCACGTTGTTAAAATCGGCGGGTAAGCCGTATGTGGCGATGGTGAGGGTGTGGATCACCACTGGGAGGTTGGATGACCCGTATGAAGAGTTGCTTGTGAAAGAAAGCAAGTTTATTGATAGAGGCATTTTGGCGATGGATTATACTGATGAGTATTGGGAAAGGAGATATACTGTAAGTCGTCAATTTTATTTTTGATCTTCTGCTGCTCATGTGTGACGTAGCTTCGTGATGGTTCGACGTTAGGCTCGTCTAAACGATCGCAGACAGGGGTTCCGCCGCCTAGAGTTGTCAGTGGCCGTCTTCCTGGAGGAGCATGTGTTCCTCCTCTGCTTGAGGGATGGAAACACAAGATTCTGCTTGCAGGAAAATACTTGAACGTTATCCGGGAATGCGGAATTGATATTACACATGGCCAGGATCGCACGTTGGACGACTTGTCAATGGACGACGAAAAGTAAGCTTATCTGTTGGCGCCCGCATCCGTTGCTGAAAGGCATGGCTGTTCAGGTTTTATAAATTCCTTGAGGACGCGTACTCGCATGCGAACAGGACACTCCTCCAACTTCTTCTCAGGGACCAACAGCTCATACCCCGCCTTCGATCTCTCAAGCGATATTTCTTCCTCTCGCAGTCCTCTTTCCTCACTCATTTCCTCGACCTGTCGGCTTCTGAGCTGCGGAAACCTTCCAGAATGGTGTCGACCGCGAAATTGCAGAACCTACTGGATTTGGCTTTGAACACGGATGCTAATGGGGAGGATATATTGTTCCGGGAAGACGTGAAAGTTACAATAGCCGATAGTGGGCTGTATGACTTCTTGCTCAAGGTTGTCAGTGTTAGTGGAGTCATTGGGGGCGAGGACGGTGAACATGAGGGTGGACATGGGCACGAGGAGCATAAGAAAGAAAAGGAGAAAGAGAATAAGAAAGATATGTCTGGTAAGTTGCGTCGCCTTGGAATGATCTTCTTTGTAATGCTCTTTCTCCTTCGCAGGCAACGATGCTCTCGCATTGGATTATACCGTCAAGTTCCCTCTTTCCCTCGTCATCTCCCGCAAGACTCTCTTGCGGTATCAACTTCTGTTCCGATTCCTCCTTCACCTAAAGTACGTCGAACAATCGCTCGCGTCTATGTGGATAGAGCAGAAGACGACACCATGGCGCAAACTGCTGCCTGAACATCCTGAGTTTGAGAGGTGGCGTCTGAGAGTGTGTCTCCTCCGTGCGCGCATGCTTTCTTTTATCCAACAAATACTGGCTTTCACGACGTTCGAGGTGTTGGAGCCGAATTGGCGCGCGTTGGAAGTCAAGTTGGAGAAGGTGACGACTGTTGATCAACTTTTGAGGGATCATGTGGATTTTTTGGATACGTGTTTGAAGGAATGTATGTTGACGAGTTCGAAGCTATTGAAGGTAGTACTTGTGTCTGTTAATGTTGCAGATGCTGACCGGCGAATAGGCATATTCACGCCTGATTATAACGTGTTCGACTTTTGCGTTATACGCTGCACCTTTTTCGAAGTCTGCCAATCAAGCTATTGCGTCGTGGGAAACGCCAGAAGGCGATATTGGGATGGGGAAGAGGTTGGATATTCTGGGCAAATTTGAGACAAATTTTAACCATTGGTAAGCCTCTGGCATCTTTGTGCTCTCTTTTCGACCGGTTATTGATGGAAAATCCTTGTGACAGGTTCCAGGTAGATATTTTGTATCCAGTGTTACTCACTGTGATGGAACGTTGACATATGTGTCCAGGTGCATCTCGACTGTGTGCAATTTTACGCCTCCAGCGAGAATGTATCTCTTCTGCCTTTGGTAGTCCGTTTAAACAGTGTTAAGGCTGCATCGTAGGTCAAAATGTGCGTTGAGTGCTATTTATTGAAAAGTTGTATCATTATGGCTCATTTGCCATCTAGATTTTCTGTATATTTAGAGGGCGAATATGTTGTACCATGCAAATTCAACATCAATCTCATTAATTGGATTGCGGTGAAGGATGAATTCGTTTGCACAGTGGGATTTCAACTTGAACCCACTACTTCTGTACGTCAACCTGAGAAATCAGGATTGCGAGACGGAGGATCGACGGAGGCCCACGAGTGCACGACAACGATACAGATGATGATCACTATGGATATAGACAGATTGGCGCTTTCCTGAAACTACTGCATCTGATGTAGATGCTCACGTCTGCGGACAACAACACGATCTGTCATTAGTAGGCGCTCATCATCTTGATCTGCTTTAACTGGGGCTGAATAAGTAGCGCTGAATGTCGAGAATATTTAGGTCAAACCTTGATATCCCCTGGACCGTAAAGATTGCTGTGTAATGAACGTCAAGATCCTAGCCTCAAACCTTGATATGGGCATCCCACGCATAACACATTTGTATACTCCAAGATCCCATGATTTGCCACGTAAAGATGGTTGTGTAACGAACGTCAAGATTCTATGCTTCATCAGTTTCTGATGCATTCTTCGATCCGTCCAGGACGTAGAGTGCTCATCAGACATTATATAACGAAGCAGGAGTACCCATAACTGCAACACCTCCACATCTCACCTCACATCCTTAAGCATACCAGCCATGACAAAATCAAAGGACATTAAAAAGAGCCGACGTGCTCGCCGAGTTACACACAAGACCCCATCTAAAGGCTCTTTCCCTCAAGAACAGAACCGTGGCGATCTCCTTGTTACGGACGAACTTGCAAAGGCCCTTGAAGAATGCAAATCGCGAGTCGCGGAGATCGCTGCCGACTGTCGGAGGAGGAATCGCAAGTTCAGGTCAGCTTCTCCGCTTTGGTATTATTACCACTACTATTAGCGTTGAACGTTGAAGTCATACATGTCCTTAGAGATATTGAATTCGATCTCGAATATGATAAACAACGTTGTCTACAAGGCCTTGTCAGGCCTGACAATTCCTCGTTCTACCCCTTTCCCCCCCCCATCTGATGTACAACGCGCAACCCAGATCTTTCAGAAACCCTCATTCTTCATCAACGGCGCTGATTCTAATGACATCATCCAAGGCGCACTGGGCGACTGCTGGTTCTTGTCCGCATTGGCTACAATGTCCACTTGCAAAGGGCTTGTCGAGAAATTTTGTGTTGCAGTATGTCGTGCTCGACCTCATGCGAGATACGCACCTCACTATCTGTCCACAGCGCGACGAGAAAGTCGGCGTCTATGGTTTCATCTTCTTCCGCGACGCGGCTTGGGTCACCGTGATCATCGACGAGTGAGTATCTTTTCCAAACATCTCATGCTACCGTATACTTAGCGTACTGTATTCCTCAGTCAATTATTCACCTCTATTCCAAAATTTGAAGAACTCCATGATGCGGAGAAACAGTTGTACCATAATGACAAAGAGGTCTACAACAAATCAGCGAGGAAAAGCGGAAAGAGTCTGTATTTTGCCAAATCAGGAACACACGGCGAAACATGGGTGCCTCTTATTGAAAAGGCTTACGCTAAATTGCATGGAAACTACGCTTCCCTGGATGGAGGAGAGGCAGGAGAGGCAATCGAAGATCTGACAGGGTACGTTCACTTTGCTTCTTTCTCGGTCATGCGCCTGCTTCTAACAGACACTTCTACGACAGAGGTGTCACAAGCTTTATATACACAAAGGTACATCAACTTTTCCGCTTTCATCTTATGGGCATAAACTAAGTAAACTCACAGGACATTCTTGACCCAGACGCTTTCTGGACCAACGAGCTGCTCCGAGCAAATACGGACCGGCTCTTCGGCTGCGCATTCAACAGTCTCGACACCACGCGTAGTGGTCATTCTGATGCGAAAGTGAATGGTCTTATGGGTGGGCATGCATACTCCATCCTCCGCACTGTAGAGTACAACGGCAAACGTTTTGTCGTCATCCGCAACCCTTGGGGGAAGAGCGAGTGGACGGGACCGTGGTCTGACGGGTCGAAGGAATGGACACCAGAATGGTTGCCTGCCTTGCAAACGCTGGGACATATGTTCGGGGATGATGGGGAGTTCGTTATGGAGTGTGAGTACTTTCTCTAACTGCTTTTTTGTGAACTCTCAGCTCATGTATTGTGTGTGCTCTCTAGACAGGGACTTCCTTGAAAATTGGGAACAAATCGACCGGACCTTGCTTTTCGACTCATCATGGACAATGTCTTCTCAATGGCTGGAAGTCACTGCGCGCCCCGTCCCATCGCCTTGGGCCTACGGCGACGTATCTTGTATGCTTCTAAAGTGATCTGGTCACATCACCGTTCCAGTTCTTACGAACCTCAATCACAGTTACCATCTCTCTTCCTGCTGCCTCCTTCACTATCATCGTTCTGTCAAAGCTTGATGATCGGTACTGGAAAGCCATATCTGGTGATGTACTGCGGGCGTTCGACTTTATTGTCTACAAGAAAGGAGAAAGCAAGCCCTTCACAACTTCATCTGCTTCAATCTGCTCCTCCCGTAGTGTGAACGCTGAGGTGTACTTGGAAGCTGGGGAATATGTTGTCCATGTATGGGTCATTTGATCTCTGGTGTTGGCATTTTTGTATCTCACCAGTTTTCTCTATAGGTTCGTCTTGATCCCTTGCAACACCGGGACCTTACCCGTATCCTGACGGAGAAAGTCAGAAGTCAAACCATTCTCTCCAGTGCGTCGTTGTCACACTTCCCTATCTACATCAATCTAACTGACTCGAAAAAACCATAGACTTTAACGCCGTGTTTGTACTTTCAATAGTCTCTCATGATGGAACTAATTCATTACATCCTTCTAGAGAGATGATGGATTATCTCCCAGCTCCTCTCGACTTTTTTGCAGGACATGACCTCTCGGAGCTTGAGACCAAAGTCACTCAGCTCAACTTAAGCGAAGAGAAAACTCAACTTTCGACTGCAGAGGGGCCGAAGACTCAACAGGAAACCAAGAGTTTTGCATCTGAAGATGCTATAGCTAATAGTGCCACTAGTGCTTCAGCAGAAGAAAGAGTTGTGGAGGAAGGCAGTGATGATGATGATGAACGAAATGATGAAGATGAAAAAGATGGAGAAGGAGCTGACGAAGGAGAAGGCGAAACAGAGGGCGAGAATAGTGGACGGAAGGATGAAGAAAAGGCAGGGGAGGGCAAGGACATCGATTCGGACGACATTGACATTGAGGACGAAGACGGCGTATACTTGGGATTGCGGGTTTACACGAACAAGGCAGCCCCTGCGAAGGTTGGTGGGCAGCTGCGACGCACGTCCGAGCCCTGGGCTAGCCTGGCTAGTAAGTGGAAGAATAATCAACAAGCGGAAATCAAGCAGGTGTAAACTCTACCGCAGCATATAAGTAGTCCGTACAAACTCCGGATTCGTAAGTACTATTAGCCAAGGCTCAGCGCTCAGTACTCAGTACTCAGTCAAGTATACTTGGGTCCTACAGAGCTGACATTGATCGTGACGTCACCTGAAATAACTAACTTCAGGAGAGTCCCTCCTCTCCATGTGAAAGTCGTTCTAAGTATTTAAGGAAATATCGCACTGAAGTTCCCTTGATCCAGCTATTTGCAACTCATTAGGAGGATTCCCCAACAGTACAACGTGCGCGCTGTGATCTGCCAGTCCTCATCGCACGAAAGGTCCTTCAGCTGTAAATACGATGGCTGTAGATCTGAGCAAACAGATATCTCAACTCAAGAAGGAAGATTGGGTTGATCTACAGGGCCTCATCGATCATCACTTGCTCGACTGCTTACTTCACCCAGGCCACCGACCTCCCCAACTTGAACTGCCTTTCCATTTCTCTCCTTGGCAGGGGTAGCTTCAACACCGTATACAAACTCACCTTCGACAATGGCTCTCAACTGGCTGCTAGTGTTTCTAATCACGGCGAAAAGAACTTCAGTCCTGAAGCGAAACGTTCCGAGATCGAAACAATGAAATTTGTACATGAATCGGGGTTGTATTCGGACCTTCCTGTACCAAAAGTATACGGTTGGGATACTACCTTCACCAACCCCGCTTGTGCGCCCTATGTTCTCATGGAAGTCGTTCCCGGGACAACGTTGGAACATTATCGCGCTGACGATCATCTTTTCGGCCTAGACACCTTTCCCCCCAAACAGCAAGTTTCCATTGTGGAGTCGTTGGCGAAATTGCATGCATCGCTTTCTAAGCCTGTTCCGTTCAATGAATGGGAAGCATCACTGTTGATGGAGACGGGAAACATGTTGTGGGTCCGCTCATGACCACATCACAACGATGTTTAGGTGGTCCATATAAGTCCATGCAGGATCTGTGGCGAGCTCAACTGCAGGAAGAGATATTGCATGCTCTCCAAGAGTGGTGCGATATTGAGAAAGACGACCTATCTTCTTCCTTCTTGGAGCCGCACTGCACTCCCCAAAAGTTTGCTGAGCTTTTTCAGCTTCTCTCTTCTCTCATCCCCTGCTTTCAACCGCCACAGCCATTTCTTCCTCTTGTTCTTCATCACCCTGATCTCGCACTCCGGAACGTCCTGTTCGACGGATCCTCGATCTTGTCCGGACAACCAAAAGTGACCGGCCTCATCGATTGGGGTGGCGCGCGGATTCTTCTACTCATATTCACCGCCCGATATCCAGATGATCTTATGACCACTAACGACAATCCGTTTACACGTCCTGATCATCCAGATGAACTATGGCGTTCTGTTCCTTGTGATTGGACGTCCTTTGGCGACACTTCGCAGTGGCCAGTAGGGTTCCGGAACTCAGGTGAACCCGTCAATTATGTGCCTCGCGTGCGCGCCATGATTCGCCGATTTTATCTCCGCACATACTTTAGCTCGTGCGTCGGAGAGCAGCTGTGTTCTCAGCATGGCGATACAAATTTAGCGCGTGCGACGGTGTTTGCTAATGCGCCGTATTATCTGAAGTTCCACGAGTTAATTTGTGGTGGGTGGACGAGTTGGATTCGACATGCGAATTGGATTCGAGAAACCTGGTGGAGGATGAGGGTTGCGGAACACGAATCAAAGGCTTCGGATGAGATTATCGTAGGACCCAATGTTTATCGAGAATCCGTGGCAGGCCTGGTACGCAACTTGGGTGTCTGGAGAATACTCTCAGCAGTTCAAGTCTGCGAGGATCCGGACGCGCCATACACATTACTATAAATGTAGTAGATTAGACTGCTCTTGGCTAGACATCGAGGTTTCAGAAAAGTGGTTGTGCCGAACGTATACAGGAGGTTCACGCAGGCTTGAAGATAGCTAGAAGACAGAAGCAGGTTTTAGCCAAACAAGTTACAACTTCAAAATTTGATAAACACATACATATACATGAGGTAGCTAGGTTCTCTTTCTTTAAACGTCACGTTCCTCTATACAAAGACAGCCGTAATCGACGCTTGCTCTACAACGAACGGTCACGAGTCTCGCTTCAGACCTGATAGGAACGCGTCGGTACATAAAAAGGTCGATGACCACAAAGCGACGACTCTGATAAGAAACCTCATCTATGCTCAGCGCTCAGTGCTCACTAGGCTTCCTTGAGGTCCTATGACGTCCCATTGACAAGGTCCCTCAATATTGCTCGACCCTTGAGTATTCCCGCTTCTGCTTTCGGTGTTCTCATCTTCTTGACAGGACGACCTGTTACTGAATTCTCATCATCAACCGTGTCTGCAGCAACACGCTTGTTGGAAGGTGTAGTGGGAGGACTTGGCATCGTGGAATGAAGCAGATGGGCATCAGGAGGCAGTCGTAGGATCCAGCCACGGCTGTCCATGAGGTCGAAAAACTCTGAAAGCAGCGCAGCCTCCTGGAGAGTCTTTCTTGAGCCAATGATGATTAGCTTTGAGCGTGCCCGCGTAAAGGAGACATTCATCCTTCGCCAATCTTTGACCAAATCACCGACCTAAATTGAATGGACAATAAGCACCACGAGCATACCTCATAGCGAAAAAAAAACGAACACTGCCTGATTCATTGGATCGGACCATTGAGATAATGATACAGTCCTTGTCCCGTCCTTGACTACGATCTGCAGTCAGAATCTCGATATCCTTATGGTGCAACAGCTGGTGTGTTAAAAGCTTGACTTGTTGTCTATAGAGTGTGATGATCCCAACTTGTTCTTCTCGTATGCCCGTATTCATCAAGGTTTCGCATATTTGGCGGACGAGTTCGGCCTCGACCTTGTTCTCCACCAGGTCGCCTATACGGGAATCGTGTGCCGGAAGATCATCCGTATCCACGAAGACCGCTTTGCAACTGCTCACATATATCAACATGATACTCACGACAGGCCAAGAATGGCTAACCTTTCAGACATGAGCGTCTCCAGCCAGCATCTCTCGGAGCACGAAGATGATGCCTTCGTATGCAAGGAACACAAAAATTCCCGGTTCGGTAGGACGAGACTTTGCTGTGCTACTGACTTCGAACCACACCGAAGACGATCTCCATAGATAAGTTTGTTAGAAAGAAGCATGATATCTTCATTCATACGATATTGGTATGTCAGATCGACAACGGCATGCGGATGCGCGTCCGAAAGCCGGCGGAAGAGCGATACATCCAATCCGCCCTTTCGTGCAGCTGGATTGCGAACCTGTTCTTGAATTCAGCACAAATTGGAGGAGAAAAAAGTGGGGCTGACCAAAGGAGGTAACTGGAAATGATCTCCGACAAGAACGAATGTCTCTGCATAGCGGAGTGGCCCAAGGCATGTAGGAAGAGTGATCTGGGAAGCTTCGTCAACGATACAGTAGTCGAACTTTCGACGACTGAAAAGCCCACTAGGGTGAAAATGCATTAGAGAGCGTCATCAAGGAGAATAGAACAAAGACATACTGATCGATTGACAAACACGTCGTCGCTACCACTGGAGGGGACATCAACTGCTGTTCTAGTTGTTCGATAGTCGTGGGTGGCTTCCGATTCGCAAGAGTGAATTTGTGCACATCTGGATGGACCTATAATTCAGGGGATAAGCAACATATCATAACGCCTAGAATAACAAACGGACCTTATCAATGTTCCCAAGTCTAAGGATACTGAAGTCAGCATCCAACATTTTTGCCAGGATGGTATCAACAGCAGAATGTGTATATGACGTTAAAAGCACCGTCTTCCCCATCGCCACTAGAGTCTTAATCATCGCAGCAATCACTGTCGTCTTACCCGTCCCGGGCATACCAAGAATCAAAGCATAATCTTGTGCTGTCAGGACCTTCCTCATCGCTTGTGCCTGGTTGGCGTTCAAATGGGTCGAGTGGGAGAGGAGGTCAGGCGAAAGTTCTGGAGGATCCTTGTCGAAAACGGGATACTTCATGTCGACGACCAACTCGAGACGGCGGGTGTCACCATCTGCGTAGAAGAGCTGCGCAAGATTATCGCGGACCCTGCCCATGGCACCGGAGAATTCGTCTTTGTCGATGCGGAAGATGACTGGTTGAGCATCAGGCGTTGTCGATAAGCGCTTTGCAATGCTGTCTACAGATAGTTTATGATCGACACCAACAACTACGTCCGTTGGCGTGAGCTTGAGTATAAATCCTCGAGCAAGAGCTAGTAACGCTGGTTCGACGGAGACAGTGACAGGGTCACCTAAGTTGATATGACCATTGAGAAGGGACGCCGTCTCGCCGTCGTTCGGTTGTCGTGTGAACCGATAGGCGAAGCGATGGATCTTGCTATCGGCCGCTACCGCGCCATTGAGTGTAGGAGGTTCAAAAGATGAATCAATGACCATGGAGCCAAAACAGCGACCCTTGAGCTCTCGTTCGGCTGCGCCCATCGTCCATAACTCCTTCCTGAACCGAACGAGATCCTGCTCCTCTAACGAGATAAGGGCTTCCCACTGTTTGAAGAACTGTGCCCTAGCTGGAGTGAGGTGGGAAGTCTTAAGATCGTAGATATCTGCAATTGGAGATGTGCTATCCTCAACACCTTCAACAGCCTATGCAAAAAATTCTCAGAAAGGTCCTGCGTGAAGAGTCGGTGGTGCTTTACCTTGCGATACAACATACAAGTGTCTAGGGCATAGCACTTCTTGCACACCCGTCCGTCATCGATAGTTGGTGGTAAAAATGGTTCGGTCGCTGAGACTGCTCCTTCCTTGGGCGCAGCTGCTTCGTTTCTCCGCATCATATAGGCCGCCATCTCGTTTCTAGCGATGATGAGACCACGTATCTCGTTACGGCCAGCCGGTACCCTCGTCACCTCTTCACTTTGTGTGTAGTACAGGAGACCAGAAGGGACTTCAACTCCGTACCGCTCGGCAGCGAGTAGGGTATATAGCATGGTCTGGGCTCGATGTTCCATCCCTGCGACGGCACGGCCTGTTTTGATTTCGAGAGGCTTGGGCCCGCCTGACATAACGGGCGCGAATGGAGGATTGGGATCGGAGATGATGGCATTAACAGTAGCATCGAGTTTGCCCTTGAGGCCGTAGGTAGGTGACCATATGTCTTCTTCGATGTCAAGCAACTCTGAGACGGCTAGCAAGGAATCTCCTTGCTGTTTACTCGTGCGCGTATTCGTAAGGATTGCATCGGGCTATATTGCGCTGTTAGCGAGATTGTGGTGAGCTAGAGAGGTCTTACTTTAGGAAAGTCAGAAATGTAGCGTTCTGAAAATGCGAGCAGTCCTTTGGCCCTGTTGGTGACCTCGCGTTTGGCTTCTTCAATCGACACGTCAATCTTGACAAGCTCGTTGAGACCTTTCAAAATGGCTTCGTCGATCTTTTGATCAACCCAAGTCGTTTCCCATTGGTTTTCACTCAGACATGACTGCATAACTTCATGGAGCATGTTTCCCCAGACTAGAGCGGGTGTAGTATCACTAGTGGACCGAACAAGGTTCGATAGAAGAGGTTTACGTCGGCACTGAGGAGCATTGGATAGCGCGGTTGCGGTGAGAAGGAGATCGGGATGGAGAATGAGAAGATTCGATTTCGCAGTGATCGTGATTGAATGTGTGATAGATGACGAAGATGTTGCTGCAAGAGTAAAAGTTCCCAGAACGTTGATGATATCGCCAACCCGAATGTCTGTAATCACCCAGTCATCGCGCAGAATTACTCTGCGACGTTCTTCGCTAGAATAAAGTCTTACTATCAAATCCTAAGGAAATTTAGCTAGATTGCAATGCAAAAGGTTATTGTAGGAACGTACCTTCTGAACATAGTCACTAGATTCGGACGAGATTGATTCAACAATACACCTTGTACATGTTTCGGGGATATATGATGGGGGAGATGGGATATCAGACTAAGAATAAGAGATTCAACACTAAGTAACACGCTTAGTACGTGAATCCTCACTTGTTTCTTGAGAGGCGATCTCTTGGGCGACAGGATGTCTGATGCCGTGTCATCCCAATCCCAGTCTTCTGCGCCTTCCAATAGTGCAGCTATATCAACATCTCCTGCAGAAAATACCTTGGAGGGAGACGGCGCCGGGGGCCTTTTTCCTTGAGCAGGAGGTCGCCTTGGCGTCATTATTTGGTTCGGGAGTGGTTTCACAGGTGAGGATTCGGGGGTTGGTACGGCATTCCAGAACGAGTCGTCCAAATTGCCTAGTAGGTCGGCCATGAAAGCCGCCTCATCCACAGCGGAGTGGGTAGTTGGTGGCATCGCTGGGGTACACGAGAGACTGCATTCAGGCTTGGGTGGGCGGTATTGTGGAGGGAAGGCAAGAGCATACCTTTGTATTTGCGCCCCACGTTGAGATGATTTCGCGTCCTCTGGAAGTTCGAAGTCCGATGTTTTCTGTCTTCTCGAGTCTTGGTGAGGTTGTCGTCAGTTGTAAACGCGGTCACGAGGCAGATCAAATACACGTCATCACGTGCTACGCGCGACTTGATCAAGATCTTATCGATCTGATCTTAGAATAAGCGCAATCGCGACTCGCTCAGCGCTTTGCCAGATCTCGCAAGCGGCAATAACAGATACTATCTGAAAATAGTATCTCCGATGTGCGGCTACACCACTTGTTACCCTGGTGCATGTTTTATCCTTCTGTAATTCTGGCTGAAAGCATAGCGTCTCCATGACTTGAATGATCGGGCAACTTGGCATTGATGCATACGGCTTGTTTTCGACGTACTAGAGAAGGATGGGATACGCGAGTCGGCGAAGGACCTGGAGTGCTGGCAGGAGCTTTTGAAGCTGACTTGAGTTGTATACCTCTCACAAACATGGCGCAAACGTTTTCGAGATGCCCCTCCGAGCGGATAGCCTCAAAATTTCTTTCTCGAGTCTAATGATGGTCCTAATTCTGATACAAATACGCGGATTTCAACGAGTGGCAGAGGTCTGCGCTATAAGGCGTAACAGTTCGTGAGATGTAGAAGGTAGTGGAGGCGGAGCGAGGCAAAGAATGATGATAGACAAGAAGTGTTGGTCAAGCATAAGAGCTGCACGAAGGCTGCCCTGGGTCGAGAAAGCTTGGATGACAAAACGGAAGAAGAGGTCGAACATATGTGATTCATCGTAAGGTGAATACACAGGATGCATGGCATCAAGGTATGCGCCTACAAGCTCCCGATCCAGTGTTCCAGGTGATAAACTAGTAGAGACATGCTTTTTCAACCGGTTTTTGTGTAGGAGAGAGAGGAACGGCTCACTTTAACGCGGGGAGAGTGCAATATAGAATTCGTGACATGATACGGTATTGATCTCCGTGAGGAACTTTTGCGAGTGTTGAGATTAAGGCTTCCCAAAAGACGCCACCGCGTGCTAAAAACGTGAAAATGCGCGAGTATGCCCAAACACGGATGTTTGGCATGAGATTCTCTAAGCCGTTTCTGATTGTGTCGTTCAATTATGTAGGTCAGAAATTTAATTGAAAGCGAAGATTCTGCCGTACCTGGAGAACTCTATCAGGTCATAACAAACGCTTCGTAGGTCCACTTTTACGGGGTCCTGCTTCAGGATCTCGTCGATCCTTGCAAGCCTGGCTTGAAATCTTTCTTCTAAATACGAAAGCTCTCCCGGACGTAGACAACCCAAGGCCTTCCATAGAGTCTGGCGCTCTTCAGCTGGGCAATCTTCCAAGCTATCGAGGTAGTCAGAATCTTGACCGAATTTGAATATCCGTAGGAGGTGATCCGCGAGTGGGGTCTTCATGGAGCACATGCTGAGTAGGAAGGAGTTGACAGCAATTTGATGGGATTTCCTTTGTGAGAAGGAGAGTCGGAAGATGAAGATTGCGAGATGTATTGAGGCTGAGAATTTCGCTTCTTCGCTGGTTACAGTGTTTGCTAAGGCTTTTTGTCTAGAAGCCAGGTGTTCAGTCAACAAGTGTTTCTAAAGTAGGCTGAATACACTTACGCTTCGGTGTCTAAATCCAGAAGTTGGGACAGAAAGATTCGAAAATCTTCATAGTCGAAGTACTTGTCGAGGGCATGGATTAATTGGTGTGTGTCTCGGATGTTGATCTGAATCATCAACAACTCCAAGGCATCCTTGCGGATGGATGGAGGATAGACGCCGGGTCTACAACAGTTGTTCGAGAAATGCACCGGAAACGAGAGCGTCGAGTGACATACCTGGTAAACTCAAGTATCTCGCTGTACATCTCACTCCCATCGTCTTCAGTTTGATCGACATGTCGCCCATGGGGGAAAATAGTCCGATAGGTCGCCATTCTCCGCTTAATTATCACGTTATCAATCCCAAGGACAGCGACATTCCCAATGGCCTTGATGACTCTCCCAGCGATTTCACCCGGTCCAGGGACGGTACTCCCGGAGCTCTCGGTCCATAGCGACTCGTCAGTACCTGTCACGACAGAGTCTCTAGATGGTGACGGATGTAGTGGTTGGAACTTCTGGGAACCTGAAGATTTGCGAAGACTCCGTCGTCGGCTCTCTCTTTCGAACGCATAATCGTCGGGGGACAGAGATGAGCGTACGTCCGAGGGCGATGGAATCTCTTCGGGGAGAGGGGAGGTGAGATCTTGTGAGCCTGTAGAGCTGCGGGAAGACTTTCCAGACAACCGGCGAAGATTGAGGACCATATTGCGACACCTGCGACGTGGGCTCCGGATTGATCATCTTTATATGTACTCCGTGAGGCTGCGATCAAGCCACGGATACTGCGATGACTTGGATTGTAACGTTGTCCATATGTTAGATTCTAGTACTATTGACTTTGGGACAAAAACGGATTTTCAGGGTGATAGCGTCCGGCACGATCTGTCCACTGGCGTCCGGAAGTCACAGAAATGACGTCTAGCCAATAGTACAAAGGACGCTGCGGACGGTGTTGCCTACTTCAGACTGGCAGTGCAAGGCTGTGTGTACTGGTGTGCATTGGTGTAGACTAATACGAGACATCACGGGTGCCATTCACATCGCAATTGTATGAATCTGGGACGCGCCTTTCGCAAGTCCTTGACGATCGACACGTTGATCAAGTGGCATTCATGAAGGAGAACATGTTCAGGTCAAATTTCAAGTCCGCATTTACGGCGGGTCCACGTGACAAACACAGCTTTGAATTGTTCTGCTCTGCTCTGCTCTCCACTGTTTGCCTGCTTAGAGGCACACTCCAGCTGGTTGCGGCCACCTCCATTGCACACGTATACATTCGAAGCAGTTCTGGATGGGTGAAGTTGTCAATGTCATCGTCGCATTCGCCGTCATAGTCTTCATTTTCCGATGGGCAACCTCAGGTGCTTCCATTCATGATCCTTCACAACCTTCGTTTACTAATCTCGAGTCCTCTGCGATTTTATTCTGCAGGCGGAGACGCTACAGAACAGCGATCAGCGGCGGATACGCTCGGGTTCAGACCCAAGCCCGTTACGCAAGTCATGGTGCGTTGTTTGGCCGAATCCATCCCCGTCGATCGTTCTCAAAGCTATTCGTGTTCTCGTCTTCCAGATCGACACCGTATCAAACATGTTCCCTGACATACCTGTGTGAGTTTGCCAACACCCCAAGATCCATATTAAACCTAACCAAGCTCCCAGTGACAACGTTCGCTACGACCTCCTCCGTACAGGCAGTGTGGAATTGACGTCAAACAAGATACTAGAAAGGGGCTTCCTCGATGCGGTAAGGCGGTCGATTTACCTCCTGGCTCTTCTCTTCATCTCACTTACGTCGCTTCGCTCAATTTAGCCTCCACCTGCATATTATACTCTCTTCCCGCGCGAAACAACCGCGGCCCGTCCTGCTACCGCCACCACTACAGCGCGTCCCGCAGACAAGAAGATTCAGGAAACCCTCATCTCGCGCTACAGCCTTCAAGACCGTGTTACCAAAGGAGAGGTGGTCGAAGAGGACCAGATTGGCGGAAAGGCTGTTTGGGAGGATAGTTCGGAAAAGAGGGAAGCTAGTCTCAGGGAACGGAAGGCACAAATGATTCTCGCAGCGCGACAGTGCGTATAATTCATTCATTTTCATTGCGATACAGGAGCTGACGTATGCCTCGCTCCGTGGCCCGCAGGCGCATGCTGGCACAACAATCAAAATCAACACCGAGTACCGAATCGTGATATCACTATTTTTGGCCTGCGATTATGATAACTTTCGTATCGTTGTATTGCATATTTGCTCTCTCTCAATCTATATATGATCCCCATCACTATCCGCTCTTCCTTTAACTCGCACCTTTGACTTTACAGTTGACCTATTGATTCTCTAGACCATCAATAAGAATTATGTGCGCGTTTGAGCCCGCATAACAACCGAGACTGGAACTCCAACTCCAGCACATATCCTTCTCCGGTCCACGACAATCGCGCTGACGGTTATAATAGGGAAGCCCCACCCTTCAGCATACAAGCTCGTACATGCAAGCCTCTACAGACCTCTACAAGCCTACTACAATAGATTCCTGACCCTGAGTTACATAACTCATATCAAACGGGGCAACGAGAACTGTACGACTCCCTTGGAGTGCATGCTCAGTTCCAGTTCACTCCATGAATGACACAGAAAATTTCGACACTAGCTGTACATCAAGGTATTATTCTACATGACGTGTTCAACTTGCATACCCCTTCTATTCCCCTGCCACCACCACGATGGGTTTCCCAATAGCACCGCCACCGTCCATGAGCATCTCTATCAAAGCTTGTGGAGCGTTCTCGATCCCCTCAGTGGGTTTCATCACTCCGCAACATGAGGGTCGGAACCTGCTCCATAAACTTCCCGAAGAACTGGGGAATGAATCAGGGGATGATCAAGCCCCGGACGTCGAATCGCTTCTTCATGATCAGGTGGGTGTTCTGCTTGGATCGGAGATGAGATGGGCGCATGGAAGGGATGTTGACTCGGAGGCGGCCTGTTCAGGAGATGTATTGCATCAGAACTGGGAACAGGTGACGCTCTTCAGACTACCTGCAGATGGTTGAACTTTCCCATAATGCGTTAATAGGTCCGTGTTTTGTCAAAACGGATTCATTATTCTCTTGTTATCGAAAGAACATCGATACCCAGGGATTTTCGGTATTCCAAGTCGACTTTCGCATCCGATTCCGCTGAGATAACAGTTTAGTCCTCTGTGCACGTGAAGATTGAGTACCGTTACACAGAAAGGAAACGACGAAGACAGAACGAAGTCTCTGAGTTTTGCGAGTTGTACCGCGTAAGGCCGCGGGGTTGTCGCCTGAGCGCCCAGCATTCTAAATCAGAGCACGGGACCTTCCTACACCCAACACACATGATGAAGACCAGATTATTTCTTTGCTGAGTCCATCCAAGCATCAGCCCGAGGTTTCCAAGTAAGCTGATCATGATTATTTGGTTAAGGGATATAGACTAATCAGGGTTCGGAACAGCTTGCAACGCAAATGATTCTACGTCGAAATCTAGTATCATTCCACTAGTATTCGAGTTGAAGGCAGCGCATCCTTGAGATGCATTTCAGAACGCAGAATATGTGGTCGAGTTCTATTGGATGAGAGTGAGGTCAGACGGACAATAGAAGTAGAAATTCTAGCACGAATAAATGGTGAGGATTTGCTTCGAGGTATCATCCTCTACTTATCATAAGTACTTAAATATCATGAGTACTTAA
>JAGGAR010024129.1:0-18904 GCA_017657315.1 Termitomyces sp. K1Ag
GAACACTGCTATTGTTCAGTCTGAGGATATTCTATCCTGCAGACCACCTTATATACTACATCACTGGTAGCTAATGACTTAACACTACATGACTCATTGGTCTGTGGTATGTAAAGGAGTATGACTAACAATAATTGACAATGAGTAAGAATCTGGTGTGGTAGAGGAGGAGAGCACACAGATAGAAGGAGAGGTTGAGGGGCTTTGGAATGCTTTAGGTGGGCATTGAGATGCCTGAATGGGCACATTGCAAGCACTGGGATGCCTTGGTTGGCTGGAATGGGTGCATTTGCAGGCTCTGGGCAGGTTCAGGTGAGGTTGGGATGCCCAAAAATGCAGGGTGGCTTTGGAACTCAGGATGCCCAAATGGGCACATTGCAGGCCCAGGCTCAAGCACCCGAAAATGGGTACAGGGCTTGTGGGCTCTGAGGTCTGAAATCCCTCTTCATTTTCTAGCCAAGCATCCATGTGGAGTTTGAACTCATGATTGATAAGTAGTCTGATCCCATAATGAGAGTAGTCAATTATTTTGACAAGCTGGTGTGGTGCATGTGTTAGATGCTTTACAACATCATTTTCTGTGTGCTGGCCCAAGTGGCAGTCAGCTTGCCAGCCTGAGGGGTGGTCAGGCTTTGGAGGCAATTGCACCAAACAATGTTTTGGAAGTTCCCAAACTCCCTAGATCAACGCCAATGACTTTCATGGAGTTGGATGCAATCAGGTCCAATGACAATTTTTATCTTTTCCTTCTGCTCTCAGATCACAAATTCTGCAAATATGCCAATGCCTCAGTCGAGCCTGTTGACATTGTCTTGAGTGATGTTGAATCATCCAGCATCAATGCCAACATGTCTGAAAATGGCAATGCCAGAGCATGTCTGGTTCTCACCAATGACAACAATGACAACAAAGGTTTGGTCTATGTGGACAAATGATGATTTGAGAAGGTATGTGGACATTTCTGATGAAGAAGCACAGGTAGAGATATCTGATGATGAAGATGGTGCTCTTCTCAATATCTTGTAGGAAGAGGAGGTAGTGGAGCTTTTGGACACTGACGCCAGTGCCAGACTCTCTGTCTCATCCAATGAAGACCCTGGTTGGGCCGTCTTCATCTCAGACAGAGAATGATGTTGATTGACTTGGATGATAGACTATTCTTTTTGTATACTCTTATTTGTAAGTAGAAATCTAAAAATATTGACTGGTCAACCAGTCATGTGACCTTCCTGTTGGTGTCCCTGAAATACACCATCAACCTTGATCCTAGTGTGGCATGGCCACCAACCATATCACACATATCACCTCTCCCATTGTCTCAATATTGGCCCTGTGGCCACACTCTCCCATTGTTACAGACATTATATATACACTACCTTAGCATACACAGACCCTCACTCAATTATACATTGTGTTGAGGGTGAGTACTCATTACACTTACCATAATACATACTAACAACATGTACTTAGACTTATGTTTATATGCTGTCAGGTACATTCACTCAATTATACATTGTGTTGAGGACTTACATTTATACGCTGTCAGTAACACTCTATTATAGGGTTCTAACAGGTTATGGGACTTTGCTGCCATACACTCTGGTGATGACGTTAGGAACCCTTACCCCACATCACTCTTCACACAAATCACTTTTCTTGGCAACGTCGGACCCCTGGATCCAACTGATCAAAATCTTATCAGCTTATCTTTGTTTCCATGCTTATCTCTCAGAATCCTTTGTTCATTCACAAACTCGTGCTATGGGATCTGTCTCCCCCCCCAACCCACCTATTCTGTCCCTACCTTTGATGGCTACCGACGCCGCCTATCCACATATTTGTCCTGCCAAACTCAATGCCCATTGGCCAGCCTCAGAGACCTCTTTTGATCATGCTACAGGCAAGTTCACAAAATGGTCGACAAAATTGGAAATCTTCTTGCAGCAGAGTGGCCTGGACTGCTACATCTTTGCCCCTGAGACGAGGCCTGACCGCCTCGTCACTTGACAAAATCTAAACGCTGAACCTGTCATGTATGCCAACTAGCTGTTCAATAACAACCTAATCATTGGCGTGATCTGCACTGCTGTGTCAGATGCCAAACAGAAAGGGCTCCAGACCAATGGCACCGTGAAGGAGTGCTACAATGTGTTGAAAACTTGAGCAAACCACAAAGGAGCCGTGAAGCAGGTCATGCTGATCTGTGAGGCACTCTCTACCTACGTGCCTATTGCCAAGCCGATCAAGAATACTGCCAGAAAAATCTGTGAACTCATCAATTGTGTGTTTGCCATCAGCAGGGTCATTGACAAAGACCTTCTCAAGTGCATTGTGCTACTCAACTCAATCAACGACAAGAGTTTTGAGTCCATACAGGAACAGGTCTCTCGTGGGCTTGCCGACTCAACAAAGGAGAAGGCATATACCTCCACCAACATACGGAAGCTTTTCCAGACAATCAACAGCCTCACCAACCTCTCAAAGCCTATCTCTAACACTGCGCTCATAGCCAAGGACTCAAGGACCGCTACCCACACCCACAATCATGGGCCTGGGTATCCATGCTGCGAACTTTGTTTTGAACTCGGGCTCCCCTGCCGAGGCCACACCAAACCATGGTGCATCAGGCCTGGAGGAGGGATGGCTGGCAAAAGCATCAAGGAATCAAAAGCTGCACCAAGGGCTGCACAAGGAGGAGGAAAACCTAGTGGAAATGCAAAGACAGGAGGAGGATCCAGCAAGAATGGGATCATGGTCAAAGGGCTTGATGGGCAGGCCTACATTGTTGACATATCATACCTCCAAAAGATACAGATCGAAACCTCCAAGAATGAGACACCAAAAATTGCTGAATCCTGGTATCAGCCCTACTGGTGGGTGGTATGAATGCAGCCATCACCTTCAGACACTCTGGAGTAACTATCTTGGATGAAAACAGCAGCACACTTCTGGCCTCAGGGCCTTTGATACCTGGACAATCCCTGTACACTTTGAACCTCCAAACTGCACTTGCTAAGCATGCCCTCACAGTGCAAAACCCCGTCAGTCTTGACACCTGGCACTGGCAATTAGGATATGCCAACTATCAAGTTGTCACAACCATGGCATACGCTGGTTTCCTCCCAGGTACACACTCTGCCCCTCTCCTTGCTCAGCCTAAATGTGACCTCTGTATTTTGGGAAAACAGACCAAATCACCGGTTCCCAAAGTATGGCAGGAAGGGCATAGAGTGAGCAAGAGGTTGCAGATAGTGTGGATAGACTTAGCTGGGCCAATGAATGTCCAATTGCATACTGGCAATAAATATATCATGGATCTAGTCAACAATTATACCAACATGCCCTGGTCCATCCCTTTGAGATCTAAGAGCAATGCATTCACAGCCCTGCAAACATGGGAGAAAGCCAGAGAACTAGAAACCAGGAAGAAAATTGGCATATATCGCACCGGACATGACGGCGAGTTGAAGAGTCATCAAATGAAAGCATGGCTAGCATCGATGGGTTCTAGGCAAGAATTTGGATCGCCATACACCTCGCAGCACATGGGCAGAGTTGAGCACATGCATAGGACAAACAATGAGGATAGCCATGGAATGCCCAGACAACCTATGGGACGAATTCTACCTTACCGCAGCACATCTACATGCCAAAACACCAACCAAATCAATCGACGGGAAGACGCCATTTGAACTGTGGCACCAATGTACACCTGACTACTCATACATGTGTGAGATTGGATGTCGTGCCTTTGTCCTCATACTTAACCAGCACAATCCCAAGCTCAACCCACACGAAATTCAATGTATACTCATTGGATATGCACAGAACTCAAAAGCATACCAATGCTATGACCCAAGAACTTGCAAGATCTATGAGTCATATCACATTCCATTCTTGGAAAGGTGCAATGGACACCCCATATCAGTTGATACCGATGCTCTCACCTCAGAAAAGACTACTCCAGAACCCAAGACAATCAATCAAATCAAGGACATATCGACCAACACACTGTTCACAGTGGATGATGAAGACAACGACATTATCAAGCCTGTCAAACACACAGAGCCTCTACCATGCACACCA
Source organism: Termitomyces sp. K1Ag (assembly GCA_017657315.1). Lineage (NCBI taxonomy): Eukaryota > Fungi > Basidiomycota > Agaricomycetes > Agaricales > Lyophyllaceae > Termitomyces > Termitomyces sp. K1Ag. Next base: position 4,087 of record JAGGAR010024129.1, read on the forward strand.
GAAGATGCACCACAGGTCACGGCAGATGTACTGTCTGGCCCATGTCGATCAATCACGTCCCTATCCCCACAGCCAAAGCCGACCCAGGAAACCAAGTCATACAGAACGTGCAGTCCAGGAATCATGCAAAGCAGGTGAAAGGCTACGAAACATGTGACTAGAACAATGCCAGAACGCCGCAGTAGTGCAAGAGCAAGCAGATCAAAATACTCAAGACGCACCTGACCCTGTTGGTCCTGACAAGGGCATACAAACCCCAGGAGGAGATGCCACACCAGCTCTCCCTGACCTCACTAACATTGCAACCATGGAGGAGATTGAACACCTTCTCTCTGTGGCAGAATTGCTGGGGGACCCTGTATCTATTGATCTTGGTAATGAGCCCCATACATGGAAAGAGGCTCAAGAGTCTCCCTATGCAAAGGAATGGGAAGCCAGGTACCGAGATGAGCTGAAATCACTCAAAGAAATGGGCATATATAAACTGATACCTTGAGATCAAGTTCCCAATGGACACAAAATAAGGAAAGGATGCCCGGTATTCAAAATCAAGTGTGATGAGACAGGAAAAGCCATTCACTTCAAAGTACATCTTGTGTTCAAGGGATTCGAGCAGGTATACGGGAGAGATTATACCAAAACCACCTTGCCAACAGCATGCATGGAGTTGTGGCAAGTACCGCTCCACTTAGCCGCAGCCCAAGGATGGGATGCCGCCCAGATCAACATCAAGACAGCCTTTTTATATGGCCTACTACCAGAAGACAAAATCCAGTATATGGAACAGCCCGAAGGGTTTGAGGAACCAGGCAAAGAAGGTTGCGTGTGGTGCTTGTTGCGTGGACTCTATGGCATGAAGCAAGCCGGTCAAATTTGGAATCGCACATTGAACAGTAACATGTTGTCCTGGAGGTTTACGTGGCTTCCCTGGGAATCCTGCATATACTATTGATGATCGGACATGGGCACGGTCATCACAGCGGTACATGTAGACGATTTCTTGTCCATTGCAAACAGCAAGGCAGAGAACGAGCAATTCAAGGATCAACTACACTCTGTATGATCAATATTAGACCTCGGGATACCAACATTTGTCATGGGCATTGGCGTCAAATGGAATAGGGAGAATCACCTTGTCAAACTCTCTCAGACTGTGTTAATTGACAATGTTATTTCTCAGTTTGGTCAGTCACAGTCTGCACCACTCTCCTTACCCATGGAGCCTGGCCTAAAGCTCAGAAGAGCTGACAAGTCCTCTATATCACCTGACAAAGCCGCAGCCCTACAGAAGACCCCATATCAATCACTAGTAGGATGTCTGCTCTATATTGCCATCTCCACCCGCCCAGACATCACCTACACTGTCCAGCAGCTAACCCAGTTTGTTGACTGCTACAACACGACTCACTAGAAGGCTGCCATTCAACTTGTTAGGTATTTAAAGGGAACCAGGGATCTCAGACTTGTCTTGGGGGGTAAGAACAAACCAGTTAACCTCATGGGCTTCACGGATTCAGACTGGGCTAATTGCCTTGATACATGTCAAAGCATCAGCAGTTATGCCTGGAGTCTAGGTTCTGGCTTAGTCTCATGGGCCACACGCAAGCAGAAATCTGTCGCAGCATCTTCATGCGAGGCTGAGTACATGGCCGCTTTTGAGTGTACTCAGGAATGTATTTGGTTACGAGCCCTACTGAAAGGTATTGGATACGATGTCACTGCTGCCCCTACACCCATACTATGCAATAATAACACCACTATTAACCTATCTGAAGATCCCACATTACACACATGAGTCAAACATGTCAACATAAAGTACCACTTCCTTTGTGAACGCATTCACTCTAACGAGATATGCATTCGGTACGTTAATACAAAACACAATGTTGCGGATGTCTTTACAAAAGCACTTGCCACTCCTCTTTTTGTTCGACTCCATGCTCTGCTGGGTCTACAATAAACACCATGACTACATGCTGAGGAGCTAATGGCAAGGTTTCTACTTGAGGAGGAGTGTTGGCGTCCCTGAAATACACCATCAACCTCAATCCTAGTGTGGCATGGCCACCAACCATATCACACATATCACCTCTCCCATTGTCTTAATATTGGCCCTGTGGCCACACTCTCCCATTGTTACAGACATTATATATACACTACCTTAGCATACACCAACCCTCACTCAATTATACATTGTGTTGAGGACTTACATTTATACACTGTCAGTAACACTCTATTATAGGGTTCTAACATTTCCACAAAATTGTCCACTACCACCATGAAAGACTTCTCACTACCAAGTGATGCACAAGCAGTGCTGTATTATTTTGATTCTTGGCTGCATGCTATCCTTCCTGCCATGGCAGTGGCAAGCAATGACCATACCAAGAGTAATCACCTGCAGAAACTTCTTTCATTAGAACTAGTAAGTGAAGATAAGTCTCAGATCCCATTGACTAAGTAGTTCCCAGGATGTCATCAAACTCCACATCAGCAATTGCATTGGTGGGATGTTGCTGATGAACGATCCAATTCTCACTTGGTTGGTGCTTCAAGCAACAAGCCAAGAGCCTCTGAACCTTTTCAATGCTGACATAGTGGCCCACCTTGACATGGCTGTTGATCATGATGACCTTGTCTGGCTAGTACAAACACATGCCTTTGATTGGTGGAATACATGGGCAAAGAAGCCAAAGTGTTTCACATTGGAATCAGCTGCCCAGTGCCTGGAGCACCATCAGACCCAGAATCCTGCTTTTGTTGTTTCCCATCAGCCAGTTCAAGATGAGCTGACAGTGACAGCAATTTATGATGCTCAAAATGAGACATCAATGTACATGACAATCTTCTGAGATTGATTGTACCAGGTTGGCCAACGTGCAGCAGGGTTATTCTTGATGACAGAGGCATCAGAAGCGAAGTGGCCTGACCTTCAAGATGTATGGTCTTGCCCACATGGTCATTCTGCTGAGGCCAATTCCTCTTGTCTGTCAGAGGCAGAGGTGCTACATTTATTTGACCCATCAGATGGAGATGGTTATTCAGGGTATGGCCAATCACTGGCCTTGGGTGTCAATTTCTCCTGACATATGAGCACCCAATGGTCTCAAACTTCCAGCCCCATGGGCTCCAACATCTTTGACCATCTCTGTTCAGACATCAGGGATCCTCTAGAGCTTCACCCAGAGGATTACCTGACACATTTCTGTTGGCCTTCCCTCCAAATAGGAACTACATGGCTGACAATGCATATTGTGAGGATACATGGTTCCGACAATTCTGGGACTGTAGTTGTGGTCTCAGACAATGAGGATTTTGGCAGTATTGACATAGATGATCCCGGTGCTCTTGTGGTCATATCAGACAATGTAAATTAGATAAATATATTGTTAGTGTAATTAGCTAAGGACATGGTAATTACTATTAATATTTTGGAAGCATCTTTCCACCAGCAATTGCATATCCCTCCACATTGCTTCCTTGCAGAAGGAATAAGCACGGGAGCCTGGCGCTTCTGATGTCAATGCTCTGTCAGCCCATGTGTTGGCCTGCTTGCAGAAGAATCGTGCTGTCCAGTCCATCTTATACATGACCAATAGGGATTCTTCATCTCATTGGTGCTTTAAAGCTTGGGCCTGGAGATAGTGTACACATTGAACTAAGATGGGTTAGAAGATCCATAGGTAGAGCATGATAGTCGGACTCACATTCTTGGAGTGACTTGGGACTGTCAGAACCCTGGCCATCAATCAACCATATCCAGGAGAGGCAAAGCTCCGTCAATCCTAGGACATTGGGGTTCAGTAAGGCAGTACTTGCTGTTGGATCACTCTGGCTGATTGGCCAAAACTTGGCCACAATTGCCAGGTCTGCCCATGGAGCAATCAACACAGCCTGACATCTCTTGTAGGCACAGCACAGAGTTGTGATCCGATGATTTAATCTTCCAATATTCCCATGAGTGCATGTTTGGATGGCTTTCGTTAGAGCCACCTGGATGACATGGGTATAGAGGAAAGACTTCTCAGCAATGATGGACCTCAAACCTTGAAGATATTTTTTGGCCTGGTCTACTCAGAGGTGAATTTCCAAGGACTGCAAATCATCGCTGAAACTACTGTCAGTTGAAGGAAGTGGTAGGGTCCTTTCTTCAGGTGCCAGTGCCTGATCTTCATCCCTGGCTAATGACTCCAAGTTGGCCTCAGGCTGCTCATTGTCAATGTCATCAAATGCATTTGGAGCTGGCTCAATCAGTTGTTGCATTATTTTGGGAGTATGCCTGACCCAAGCAAGGTGCTCATTTAACAAGCCAAGCTGCTGGGTAATGGCCTCTTGGCCACTGGCAACTGCCTTCTAGTCTTCCTCATGGGGATGCTGAGAGTGTCAGTGAGCTTGATCTTGAACAGAGATTCTTGACAAATCAATTCTAGTCCAAAGGTATAGGACCAAAATGTACTGGTGTTCCTCAATGGACAGAGCCAATTCAATCCATTCCAATCCAGCTTTGGATGGGCCAGATTGTGATTGGTTGTTTGGAACACCTGCTGGCTGAACATCCTGCATCTTCATCATGTCCATGACCTTGTAATTTGAGAACCTATCAATCTCAGCCGTCTCAATTTCATGGTTCTATTGCTGGACATCTTCCAGTGCCAGGGCCAAAACCATGTCATCCCTGTATTTCTTTTGCCTTGGTACTCATATTGGCAGCATTTTGGAACTTAAGGCAAAGGAAGCCAGCCATATTGATTATTTTTTCCCAGTTTGAGTCTGTCATGTGGTCATCAAGGAGTTTGGCTTGGTGTGCGAGTGTCATTGTCCAACTCTGTGAGGACACTTTGTTGAGGACTGACCAAAGGACTCCAGAATTTACTGTAGGTTATTCAAACATGGCATGCACTCATTTCTGTCCTCCTTCCAGGTTATTGGGCAGCTTAATGCCTGGCTGCAAGCAAGCCAGACAAAAGATTGCCAGAAACCTGGAGTTGGTTCTGACAATCTCAGCTTCTGTCCAAAGATGCTTCACAGGTCTTGCTTCAGCTGTTGAATTATCCAAGTTGGATTGTCTGTTTGGCTCAGTATGTCCAAATCCAGCCCACTTGAGTTTCTTCATCCATTGCCAGCACTGAGACAGCTGACAGAGTTCCTGGTACATATTGACTGGGTCCTTGGTGCCTAGTCCAGGCAGCCCACAATGAACAATTTTTCCCCAATATTGATATCCCAATGCCTTGCATTCCAAATTTATGATATGGAAATCATCCAGGACAGCTGCAGTGAAGAATGTCTGGAACCTCTGGAAACTTGTTGGGACATAGCCAGCACAAACTAGGTCCTGTGTGATTGCATCTGTCTCTTGGCACAAGCACCTCACCAATGGCAGATAATGAATGCCATTAGTATGCACAATCTGAACATTGTTGTTGTTCATTATGTCCCATGTCAGCATCGGAGTATGTTCTGTCTGCCCACTTAAAAAGGGTTCCCCAGCCAGGACTTCTGGATCTTCACTTTCTTCATTGCTCTCATCACTTTCACCTGGTTTCTCCAATTCATATCCTTCCATTTCAGCTGGGGTCCTAGACATGACAAACATGAACACCCAATCCACCTGATCTTGTGCATCAGGATGTTGTGGCAGGTTGAATGGCTCTCCACTATCCAACATGTTAGATGTCTCCCTCAGTGCACCCTGCCATAGGTCTTGCATGATGTCTGCACAAGGCTTCTTGTTCCTGAGTGTCATTAGCTTGCTGAATTATCTCTAGCATTTTCACAACAACATTGAGGGTCCAACACTGACCAGTTCCTTCAGCCATGTGGTACATAGACATAGCAACTGACTTTCCATGCCTCAGCCAGTCTGAAATACTTTCCTGTCCAGACCTCTATACAATGCAGCAGATTATCCATGTGGGTGCACTGTTTCTTTTTCATGGAAGCTCTAAACTGACACCCGACAGGACCTCAAGCACTATATCCAGAACAACTGGCAACACCCACAGAAGTTGAAGAACCTGGACCAAAAAATTCAAGGTTTCTCTGCCTACAATTATCCAAGAGAAAATGGGGAAGAGAGTTGATAACAAGCTCTGAGAGATTCTCAAGGTGGACCATTTAGGTGAGGAATCTCAAGCCAAATTCCAACAGTGAAACAAGGCCATAGCTCAGGTCCAAGAGGAGCTGACCACCAATGAGATGGCTGAGATTTGGGAAGTACAAGTCACCCAGATGGAGGCAGGCAATCCATCTGACCTCCAGCAAGAGTAAGTCTTGCCTGGTCCTTCAGGAGTTGGAAGCTGATTTTGGTAAGGATTGCCAACAAACATGGCCCTCAAAAAATTCAGGAGGTTGATGCCCAGTGGTACATGGAAATGGGCATGTTTTCACTCACTTTCACAGCATGGATCAGAGTTGATGGCTGATTGAAATGGCAGGCATAAGTGATCGAAAGGTTTTCAAGTGTACGACTAACAGGTGCAGGCATGATTACATGATGACCAATGCTGGGGTTCAGATGGAATCCTTCTAGCAAGAACACCTAAATCATGAAGGATCCAAAGTTGTTCATTCATCTGGATTCCCTGGTTGCTGGCATGGAGCTGGAAGATGCACACAACCAGTCTATTGATAGCCTCAGTGAATTGCTCAACCATTGGCTTGACTGGCAGAAGGAGTATGGCCCCAGATGAGCCCTGCAATTTATGCATTATCTCCACAAAGAGATCTGCTTGCCTGCGGTCAGCATGGGTGTCTCTAAGAGAACATCACCTCAAAAAAAACCAAGATCATGGAGCAAGTCCATCATGATGACAATTGGTCAAACAGTGAAACCAGAGAAATGAGTGGCCAGCCTGAGCATGCCAATGGTGGCACTGATGATCAACACACTAAGCAGGACACACAACAACTCAGACAAAGATGTACTTGGAACAATCATCCAGGTTGTCACCTCAGAACCTGAGACACCACTTCAGAGGAAGACACGGGGCTGGGTTGTATACTCCTCTGAGCCTGACAAGGTACCCATCCAGCATAGCAAGGGAAGACGGGGCCAGAAATGTCTGATGTATTGGCTGAGAAGAATTTACCAGCCAAATGCAGGAAACAGGCTGAACAAGAGATTGCAGGTGCACTTTGGAGTTGCAGAAGACCCTGCACAGTCCAGAAAACCAAATTGGACAATCAGAAGGGGCACCCAGCCACATGAGCAATGCCAAATGCCTGCTCAATAGCTAAGAATGGCACAGGTCAGAGATGCCATTGAGGTACTGATTCTTTCAGCCAACTTGATTTTTTCTTACTTTACTTTCTTCTGGACATTGTTTTTTACATACTTTTCAGACATCATTGGCAGGCCCTCACTGGGGCAGGTTGTATTATGAAAGACTAATAGAAAAATTTTGATCAGAGAGGGGGGTTGTACAGTCTACAGAAAATGCCTGAGGGCATGCACCAAGTCCAAATTGGGGGGAGGGGTGCATAAGTCATTTTTTTCTTTAAAAAGAAAGCCTGAAGGCACCATGGTCTAAATCTGACACATCCAAAACCAACTGTTTCAACCTCTCTTTTTAGCCAGAGGGGCATCAGGTGACTCATCAGCCTTGTGCTTGTCCTTGCTGTAGAGTTCTCAGGGAGATTTGGCAGGTGTTGGTGACTGGCAGCTCCCTTGCCAGGTTGTTGAGGGCTTCAAGTGGGCCTCAGCAGGCTGGCTAGCATTCTGGGAGGATCCAACTCAGATAGGGCTGATTGAATGAAAGAAAGCTCAGTGTCTTGAGGCAGGACTTTGATAATCATTGCCTGCTGTTTGGTGCTGGGGATTGTTGGCTTGGGCTGATCTGTCAGCTCAGGACCAGGAGGATTAGATGCAGTGAGTATTTGATCAGCATTGGTGGGCACCATGGAACTTTCTGGCTCAGAATCAGCATGGATGGGTGGAGAGGAGCACAGAGAGGGCTCAGGGCTTGTTTCAATGTTGAATGGCTGGAAATAAGTCCCTGACCACTTTTGATGAGCTGCACCCATTTGCTGAGTCAGATGGCTTGGGCTGCCAGCCATTGGCTCATCTTGGCAGTGCTCCAGCACCTCAACTCTGGCTTTGAGAGTTCCATGCATCACAAAGAAGCACATCTGGTCTTTGTGGGCATTGAGCCAGGCAACAACTCTGGAGAAGCTGGCCTGTGCCTGAGTGTAGATATCTTCAATGTCCTCATCAATCTCTCTCAGCCAGATGCATGATTCAGTCATGTTGAGCAACATTTGTTGCATCACTTGCATGGTCTGGGAGAGGTGCAACCAAAGGTCAACATGCTCTTTCTGTAACTCTTCCATCCTCTTGTTGATGATTTCAGTGACATTGTTCATCCTGAGAGCTGGCACCATATCTGTCTCAGTTAGATGAAATCAGCAAAGGAAATGAATAAGGTACCAGATTGGGCTCCTTCATGGGAAATTGGAGCTTGTGGATGAGCTGTGGGACTACTCAGATGGATTGGATGGGGGGGTTCTTGGAGACAGGGCATGGGACTGCTTGGACAGATGACACAGGGAGGTTGGGCCAGCACTGATCAGCCAACGTTGGCTGCTGGAGCAATGACATTGTCATCTGAGATGACAAACTTGGGTGATATCAGAGCACATGCCTTCTTCTTCTCCTTCTTGCTCTCTGTCAGAGAATTGGCATCTTGCTGTTTTCTCCTCACCATGGTCTTCAAAGGAGCAAGAGTGCACTTGACATTGTGGTCGGAGCAGTTCTTGCAGGCTTGGCTTGGACCCTTGTAACATGGCAAGCAGCTTGGCTCCACAGCCAAGTTCCTCGTGGCAAATGACACAAAAGAGGTGGAGTCTACTCTGACCCTCGAGGCAACATCAGTCATGTTGGAAGGGGTATCCTCCTTGCTGGGCACCTTGGCGTCCAAACTCGCAAGCACCCCTCCAGCTCCCAGTGCCGTCCCATCACGGGCCTCAATAGCCAGGGCTTTTGCGGCGCTACCAATGAGTCTCCTCACCTCCCAGCCAAGGCCTGCCAACTCTCTATCTGGGGATGACCTCACCCAAGTCCAGCAGCGAGTTCTTTGCGATGCCCGCACTGTGCTCGTCTAATTCAATCCTAAGGATGACCTGGCACCAAAGGACCTCACAGTGATTGGCACATCAAAATTGTGCAACAAGCTCAACAAACTCCTGGCCCATCTAGACAAAAGGCAGTCGAGACCAAGGACAGTGAGGTGCAGACAGCTGCCTTCAAGACACATGCTATTGGGATGAAGCTTGTTAGCGGCAGTGCATACCTTATTGAATTTGATACCGCTGACTCCCCCACCAGATTCTGCTGCCATGCTGCAGACAACTGGGTCTTCTTCATGACGTTCTTTGGGGACAACGTGGAAGTAGTTGGTAAGGCCTTCCATGTCATTGCAAGGTTTGTTCCCTGCACAGGCCCATTTGACCCCAACAACATGGCGTGCCTGCACACCATCAAGATGGAGAATGGCCTCAACTACAACTCCATAACCTCAGCCCTCTGGCTCAAGTGCCTGGACCTCTGCCACTCCAACCAAACCATCGCCTTCCTCAAGATCACCTGTAGGGACCCCAAGACTGCCACTGAGCTAATCCGGGGATGCATCTTCATTGGTGGCTGCCAAGTCACAATTCACAAGGACATCCATGAGCCCATTTGCTGCAACAACTGCCAGAAGTATGGGCACTTCAAGGCTGAATGGAAGGAAAAGGGGCGATGTGCCAAGTGTGTAGGTGATGGCCACCTGACGGCCAACTGTGAGGCTGTCATGCATAGGTGCGTCACCTGTGGTCCGGATTCTGCTCACACAAATTTGGATCATAGCTGCCCAGCATTTACCCAGCGATGCTCCACCTTCAACGAGCGCTTCCCTGAAAACAGGATGCCATACTTCCCATCAACTGACAAATCAACCTGGGTAGTGGCCCCCTCCAAGAAGGTATCAATGGCGGGGGCATTGGCTAGCCAGCCCTTGACCCAGCCCTGGATCTCCTCACCACCACCCCCTCCACCACGCCAGTCAGGATGCCTGAAGCCGCAGAGTGCACATGCAAGCAGTAGGGCTCCGAGTAGACTGGGTAACCTAGGGGAATTTAGCTTCACCTCCCAGTCAGGGACCCAAAGGACAGACCACGCTGCAGGCACACTGTCCTCTACCAACTGATGAACCATCGCACCCCCAAGGCACCCGGTAAGCTACACATATGGCAACAAAACATCTGGAAGTCCGACACTGTGCAAGCTGCCATGTTGAACTCAGCAAGCCCTGAGGACTGGAATGTGCTCACAATCCAAGAGCCATTCCTTGACCGCCTGGGCAACACTAAGGCCTCCAGCTTTTGGAGAGTTATATACCCCTCCAATCACAGGAGAGGACAGGAGCACCCACTCCCACTCCGTACTCCTTGTCAATACTAACATTTCAACAGATGCATTTACCCAACTGACGATCCCCTCCACAGACATCTCTGCCATCCATTTTATGGGCAAGTTTAGCTGCCTCTCAGTGCTCAACATCTGCAATGACTGCACACACAACAAGGCCATCTTCTCTCTTTCCTCTTTTCTCTCTTCCTCTAAGCACCTCACCTGCCCCTCCTCCACAGATCTTATGATCTGGGTTGGGGACTTTAACAGGCACCACCCACTATGGGAGTTGGTTGACAATCAGCACCTCAATGACTCCAGGGACTTCATACAGCCTCTGCTTGACCTCCTAACAGAACACGAGATGGAGCTAGCTCTCCCCCCAAGCATCTCCACACTGCAGACTGCAGGTGACCACTGGACTCGCCCAAACAATGTCTGGTGTTCCCATACAGTCGTTGATCCAGTTATATCCTGTGACGTTGTCCCTGGTCTCTGCATCCACCCGTAACTGACAATCTTCCAGTAGTAACTGTGATTGAACTACCGCTACCCCGCTCCTCCTCCCCCCCTCCCAAAGACTTCTGGTTGGCAGATTGGAGCAAGTTCAACAATGCTCTGAAGGAGCACCTAGATGAATGCTCTCCAGCGCTTCTTATCACCACAGAGGAGGAATTCAACGCTAAGGTTTCCTTGCTAACCTCTATTCTACAGCAAACTATTGTGGACGATAACATTGTCCCAGTGAAGAAGCCATGTCCCCACACCAAATGGTGGTGGAACAACAACCTTGGACGGCTTAAGGCCCAGAGGCAGGAAGCTAACAACCTAGCATTCTGGTTCTGGGACATCCCCAACCACCCATCCAAGGCTGAGGCAGCTCACTTATCGCAGGAGATGAAGACTGAGATCAAAAGAGCCAAGAAAGAGCATGGAGGGAATGGCTCAAGTCCATTGACACATGGCAGATCTATATTGCCAATAAGTACACCATTCGAGAGCCATCGGACTTTTCATGTGACAGGGTCCCGGACCTCAAAGTGGAGAATGACGGTGAATCTAGGTTGGCAATGACAAATGTCGAGAAGGCCAAGGCACTAGCTGAGTCTTTCTTCCCACCCCCCCCCTCTACCAATACCTGTATTCCTTCATCTGCCTACCCTGAACCACTACCTGATGCCTCCTTCTTTACCAAGGAGTGTATTGCTTTGGCAATTGCAGGACTCTCTCCACACAAGGCCCCAGGGCCAGATGGCATACCCAATGTAGTGCTCAAGCACTGTGTCGAGTCCCTGCTCGACCACTTCTACTTCATTTTCTGTGCAGTTTTTGAACTCGGTGTTTACCACGCCAGCTGGCTGGAATCCACCATGCTGGTTCTTCAGAAACCGAGGAAGCCTGCCTATGATGTGGCAAAGGCTTACAGACCCATTGGCCTTCTCAACACCATTGGGAAGCTCCTCTCCACCCTTGTAGCCGCTGACCTGTCTCACCTTGCAGAGAAGCATGGTATGCTGCCCCCCAGCCAGTTTGGGGGCCATCCAGGGCTGCAACACATCTGACACAATGCACCTGGTTATCCAGAAGGTCAAGAATGCATGGAGGACAGGTAAAGTGGCTACTGCTCTGTTTCTCAATGTGCAAGGGGCCTTCCCCAACACTGTTCATGACCACCTCCTTCATAATATGAAGGAATGTGGAGTTCCAACATGCTATATCCAGCTGGTGGAGCGTATGCTCTCTGGCCGCTGCACGCATCTCAAGTTTGATGATTTTTTGTCAGAGTGGATAGCCATCTTCAATGGCACCACCCAGGCCTGCCCTCTCTCCATGCTCTTTTATGCCTTTTATAATGCTCCTCTCATCATGACCGCTAACCCCAGGAATGATGCTGAATTGTCCTTTGGCTTTGTTGATGATGCAATGCTCCTTGCAGTGGCCAAGTCTCTGGCAGAGACCCACACCATCATCAAGGACATGGTCAAGCACGCTCGAGGTGCCTTCACATGGTCCTTCTCCCATAACTCCCTGTTTGAACTCTCCAAACCAGCTCTCATGAACTTTCTCCATTTGCACCTTAACCCTATCCCTGCTGATCTTACACTTCATTGTTCTAATGGTGATGGCTCTGTCACAGTGCAGATTGTCAAAACCGTCCCAACGTACAAATACTTGGAGGTTGTGTTCGATCCCAAGCTCTGCTGGGCTGCTCACACCCAGAAAGTGGTGGCTAGCACCACCTGGTGGACCCTTCAGGTCTCCAGACTGTCCCGTGTCTCCAGAGGCATGCCGCCCCACCGTATACACCAGATTTACAATATGGTTGCTGTACCAGCGTTCACCTATGCCACAGACATCTGGTACACTGGCATGAGCGAGCACTCAGTCAGGGGCAGACGCACTGGCTCAGTGGCAGTCTCCAAGCGGCTTACCACAGCCCAGCATTGAGCTGCAAAACTTGTCACTGGTGCCCTCAGCACCATGGCTGGAGATGTGATGGAGGCCCACGCCAACTTTTTCCCAATTGACTCACTTTTCCGCAAAATACTGACATGCGCAGCGATACACTTATCCTCACTGCTGCCAACCTATCCTCTTTGTAGTCTGGTGTGGAGAGCAGTGGGGCACCTAGTCCAGCGACACCAGTCCCACAAAGCTACACAGACTCTATTGAGAGAGCACTGTAAAATAGTCATGATACTTTTTCTGTGGCTTTGTCACAAATATTTAAAGAAGAATTTAAATTTAGTCAAATTATCTTTATCATATTTTTATGCTGTTTTCACATGGACCATCATCCCGTGCACCCAGTGAGAGTCAATCTAAAATTTCTAAGTCATTGCAATGTGTATTTTTCCGAAATTACAGAATTTCATGAAGACATATGAAAGTGATGCAATCAAAAATATAGCCACATCAGGCAGGCAAACACATAGACAACACGGTTGAAATGATGCATTACAATTGCCTTATAAAGCAGTAAAATAACAGCACTTAAAGAAACATGAAAAATGAAAAAGAATGACATTGGACAAACTATGGAATACAGAGATACACTACAGCCTTAGAAAACAGAAAGCAGTGACTGGAAATCACTTAGAGTATCCTCAGAATCTCATACAAACTCAAGTTCACATGAATTCTGGACTTAGAGGGTTCACACAAGAGATAGTTGAGACAGGCCCAAAGGCCATGATGACATTTTGATACATAAAAAGAGCCACTACCTAAAGTAGTGGCGTCCATGAGGCAAGAAGTGACAAAAGATAAAATAAAAAATGAATTTTAAAGGGCCAAAGCCCACAGCATGACATACTCCAACCTGGCACCCAGGATTCCCCCAACCAACCCTTCAGCTTGCCTGATTGGAAGGAAGAGGTGTAACTGAAATCCTAAAGTTGAAGTCAGAGTTAGTGTAGAAAGTGATGGAAGAAATTGAAAGGACTGACAATGCCAGATTTGCCGCAGCAAAAGAGGTGTGTGTAGTCAAGGACTGTTGCCAGGGCCAGCTGTGACATGCAACCTGGTTCTGGTAGTAATGCTAGAGAAATAGAGGTTAAAAAGGAAAAAGAAGCAAAAAGTAAAGAAAGACACACTGCATAACAATACCAGATGGCACCATTGCTCAGCCCATCCATGGAGTCATAGAGAGGATTGAGGAGCAAGGCATTACAAGGATTGTCACTGTGGGCCACTTAATCAAAGGCACAACAAAATGGCTCAAAATTGGGGGCAAGCAGATCCATCATGCAAGAAATCAGCTCATTGTTGCCTGCATTGATGAGCCATTCATGGCACCAGCAATAGTGCAGGGCAAAGTGAGCAAGACTGTGACAATGAACAAGGAAACAGTGGACATCTTCAAGGCCAGCATATTGATAAGACCAGAACAGGGCATTGACCACACTCTGTAAGAACACTTTTAGAAAATGAAAGAAACAGAATAAAAGAAAAGATGAACCAGATCCAGAATGATGCCCTCATGACTGAACATAGTGATAAACCAAGGAGACAGAGTGCCATTGCCAGAAAGCACATGGTATGAGTTGGGTAGATCATATGGGTGGTTGGTGAGGAAGTGGGAAATGATGGCACAAGTCAACCTAGTCTTTGAGCTTGTCAGAGGCATGAGGTGAGGTGGCAGCCATCTGCCAGGCATTGTCCTATGCACATCAAAAACTGTTAGAAGTGAAAAAAAAATTAAAAAGAGAAAGAAAACTCATAATTTGCGTGAGTGCTTAGATCGCCGATGACAGTGACAACATGTATAAAGCACTTAACAGAACAAAAAATGTGTTGAGAACGAGGAGAACGATGAGTGCGCTCTTACAGCAGTGTGCTCACTAATGCGTAGGGGCAGCAATACGCTATATTCTGGCATTATACTACAAAATCGAGGCTATATATACTCAAAATGCTGTGGAGTTG
>JAGGAR010024130.1:0-18721 GCA_017657315.1 Termitomyces sp. K1Ag
TGCTTCTCATTCCTGAGCCCATTGATTGCTTTGAATGGTTTACAACGACGATGTATAGGCCGAATTATTCAATCAGACGGTGTGATGGCGAGATGGCGGGCTGGTGACCAGCCGAACAGGCCGGCCATCAAATTGTAGATTTGCTGATGGCCTGGCAACACCTTGTGGCTGTTCGTTCCTTTCCTTCTCAGACTAATCCCAACCTGACTACATAGTCTGAGGGCCTGAGATTATTTGCAACTATTGATCTCTTTAATGGGCCGCAAGGACGACTTTGGCGAGTTGCGGACAGCCTTTCTCAACTTTTTCTTTGACTTTCTCCTCGAAATTCAACCATCACGTGACACCTCTTGGAACTTCAATAACTTAACTCACTGTATTCTTCGCTACCATTCAGACGGCGTATCTCCTCGCCGAGCATATACAGCTGCTCTGGGAGCGTGACACGTGGTTTTGGGCACAAGCTCAGCATGTGCGGAAGAATCGGGCAGTATGGGTTGAACATTTTGCAAGCGTAGTCGGGAAGGTAGAGGGTTCGAGATTGAGCTGCGGACGTGGATTGGGTGGCAGCTGGCAAGAATACAGTAGCATGCTGAGAGGAGACTTTCAGTGTCGGGTGTACTGAGGGGTCAGCGATGATCCGGCGGGATGACTTTGTGTCAATACGATGTGACTGTGCGAGCTCTATAATCGACGCGAATCGGGACTGGAAGTGTCCTGAGGTTGGGCGAAGGTCTACGATGTGATTGTGCGCGCTCTATAATCAACTTGGAATCGGTGCTAGGCGTGTCGCGAGGGCTGGGAGAAGGTCAGCAGACCTTAAGTGAATCTCACAGGAGGTAGCGAATCCCTCACACACCCATCTATTCCACCCAACTACTCATTCCTTGCCACACAGGTGCCATAAGTAGCACCTGTGCGCACAGCAGCCGCTGTGTGATATGTTTTTGATGCAGACACTTCATCTGGATCTCGCGTATGGGCAGTGTATGCATTCATACGTCTCTGCGATAGCCACGGTTCGTGGGTACTTTAAACAATTGGCTTGCCCCCACAATAGTCTTTGTCATCTCGATCAACTTCCGTCGCTTCTTTCCAATAGATTCTTGATGATCAGCGCGTATTCCTATGTCATGTTATATTCCGTGAGATGTTTCATCTTCAAGAGCCCGACAATTGGAGACCAGCCTCAAGAAGCGCTCGCTATGCTATAACAGGAGAACAATAAGTTTCTCTCAAAGCCGCAATAAATGCGGTTTGTTGATAGAAGCTATCCGCATAAGGAGCACTTGTGTTCGACGACTTTAGGACCCATGCAGGCTGCTCCGCAGCGTTTCAGGTCTCTGAAGATATCGATACCTTCTATCGCATAGCCCCAGCGCTCCCGGCGTTATGCATTATGACTCTGTTTTGTGTTGATCGTCAACATCATCAGATTCGCATATAAAGGTCCATTAGTTATCACCATTCCTCAAATAACAAGCCATGTCATCTAACACACCCAGAGCATCTTCTCCCAGCCCGAACGTAGTTGCTGCTACACAACAGCGTATTCAAGGTCAAGTGTCACAATCACCACAGCAGAGGTAGATTTGCATTCTTCTGGTTCTTGACTGGGTTTACTGACATGAAATAGGCCAAAGCCCCAAAAACCTCACCGCGTCTCAGTTTCAGGATGGCTAGTGAAATTACGACAACTTGGGGGTCGGAAGAAAGGATTGCGTGGCGAAAACAATTACCCTTCAATGAGTAGTCCTAAAGGCCCCAAACCTGGCCCCAATCCTCCGAATTCGGTCAGTGGGCAGGGTCCTAAAGGCCCAAAAGTTGGCCCCAAAATAACCCGGAAGAAGTGAAGAGAATAGGTGAATCCATTTTGTGACTCGCACAAAGCGCTGACTGTATTGATTACAAGTCAATAAAAGTGACCACAATCCTTCCTCGCCGATCATACATGCCTCCCTATCAGATACATGCATCTAACCAGTCCCCTGCATCCTGCTTCCACCCTTTGGACTGCGCATCTTTTGTCTACCCCTGATGTCCACTTATCACCCTCTGTCCTCCTTTTCCAATCAGAGTACATTTCTCATGTATTTACACTCGTCTGTGCTGGATCGAGTGTGACCCCATGGGGTCTGTGCTAGAGGGTAGGGGCGACTACTACATCTATATCACTCACAGTTACATTCATGGCGACTATCAATAATTTAACGTGAACCTCACTCGTTAAAGTTTGCCCATATGTCAACTATGTCCGACTCTGTGTTGGACGGGAGACATACACTTACATTGGGGAGGGCCGCGGTAAAAGACATAAAGAACTTACGTTATTGAGACTCGCGTAACTAGGAGAGGATCTGAGGGTGATCATCTTCGAAACAGTCGGGAAGTGAGCTTTCACTCGGGTTTTGCATTGTGGCGTTGCTTCCAACTTACCAGGATTCAACCGGATTTAACCTCAATTAGCCGTCGACATCCCGGTGGGAAAGGATCATAAACGCGGCAGTAACTTGTGGCATGATTGTGTTTACTGATACTCCACCCATGTTTCGCTTGTACCCGAGGGTGATCGAGCACAAATCAAGCATCGTCACCATAGAGCGGCTTTGGAGCGGCTGTCTTTCACCACGTTATTCCCATTAATGCAATCCCATTGGCCAGTACAACTTCGAGAGGATGAGATGGAGGAGTTTTCCTGTGAAAATCAGTAGACGTCGGATGGTAGTGAAGAGCGAGATTGAGTTATGGCCCAATTCAACTGCAACCCGGGTGGTATGAACTTAATTAAGAACATCGGAGGGAAGAGGATATAGTTCACCGATGATTCACGCGTTTGATATGATTGAATTGGAAGTGATGAGTTTTCTTTAGCTCTGTATCACCACGAGGCCACTCCCACGTCGGAGTTGATCACGACATCTCAAATTTCTTCATCCAGAAATACAATGTTGTTCCCATCCCGGCACCAATTTAAAATGAAAACATATCAGCCATAACATGTCAAGTGTGAAACCCAATCGGCTTGAGAACAGAAATGGGCTGCGAGGTTGTTGATCAGGGAGGAAAATTTGACTGGTGTCCTTATTTCATCGAACAATTGTTTCACCCTAATATTACAGCGTACTCCTTGACTGCACACGAACCAAGCTCCAGAACCTGCAACATCTGCCCCATCATCCTCGTTCCCTCCCGGCACACAGGCGCCCCGCAGCCCGTGCCACTCGAACCCGGGTGCCAGTGTGCTGTAATAAAAGGCAGACGCCCAGAGAAGGGTGATGTATGTTGTCAAATATGTCTGTCGTTGTGTTTTGGATGGATCATCTGACATGAAATCTTTATGATCACAAAGATTCCACCGGCTGGTCGAACGCGATTCCAGTTCCTCTGGCGACTTCAGCGTAATTACACTTCCGCCCCACACGGACAAACCTGAAACTGTGACCTCTTATCCATAGCTTCCGTTGCTTACCAGCCACAGCTTGTACCTAGTCCAAACCTAGTGTCGCGTACAACCTCTCGTGAGCGCGATCGCACCCTACAAAACCTGAAGTCTACGAACGACTTCCCTACCAGCTCACTCTCGATATATTTCCGCCCAGGGATGTGCTTGAAGCGGACAAGGCGAGGATGAATGATTGGTAAATATTGTGCTTCGTATGTCGAGATACTTAGTAGGAACGTGGATAGTCGCTGATCACCCGAGAGAATAACAAGAGTTGACTTGTGTAGGCGTAGATGATGGGGCTGAATCTCGGTGAGGATCTAAGGTTTCCTGTTTTCGATCCAATAATTCCAATTTCGATCACCCCTACAAATACAACGGCCAGCATCGCGTGGCTTTCCATAGAGGCGGAAGAAGGATAGATCTATCTTGAGTACCATGATATTATTCCCATAACTCGATGATCACCATCATATAAGGACCTGGAATGATTGTTTGAGACACGATTTTGTGATGCGACGCGACGTGATATGGCATGTGATGGGAAAATCTCAATTTCCGAGCCAAATTCAACGTTCCCCAACTCACGTTCCTCTCTCCTAGAATGCAGTGAGTCTGACTTCCTACGTCAAGGAAGAGCTATATCACACCAACTCCAAGCCTCAAATCTAAGACTTACATCACAGGTGCTACCCCGAGGTGGCAAGTGCCCGAGCGGGTCCACCGTCCAGACTACATGTCATCGATTCCTTTGATCTCTTCGTCCTTGCTCGCATCATCGGTTTTAACGCATACAGTCTGCGGGCATGGAGAGGTGTTGACTGGGAGCCAGCGCCAGGATAGGAAGACTATTGAACTGCCGTCACTTGACGGCTGGACCTATCTCATCGATCAATTCTTGCAAGACGTCGGTAACACGAGGACCAACGTGTATCGTGGTAGGGTCGACAATCGTAGCCGGTTCTCTCTTACGTGCGTGCTGAATAACTTGAGCACCGAGCGCACAGCTATGAGGATCAGCTCGTGGAGCAAATTCCAAGGTATGTGCGCCCTCATTGTACACAAGTGACATCGTCTTGCTGACGGATGGGATCATGGCTTAGGCATGGACATGATTGATCCTGCTCCTCAGTTCGCTTACTTCCTCGCTGCCCTTCGGGAGGCTCGCCCCAATTTCGCATACCTCCACGTCGCCAAACTCCCGCGCTGGCTGCACTTCTGACCGTGACCACACGTCTCACGTCACGGTGTTGAAACTATCTGCGATGAATATGGGACGGTTGCCTTCTACATCTCAGCCCGAGGTCGCACAGGACATGCTGCCCTGCGTGCAGCGCAACGTGACACGGAGTTGGTGACATTTGGACGTCTGACGTGAGTGCTCTTGTGAACTGGATCTTATGCATCAGTCGTTCATGTCCATTTCACCAGCCGAATATGCCGCTCAAGTTGAATAATCGGATCCAGTGGGAGCCATAAAATAGGTCCTTTTATATCAGAAGGAAATTGTTTCAGGTTAGCTACATTCTAGACTATATCCCCAGTAAACTCGTCGATAAACAAAATCCAGCCATTTCCACAGACAAACAACCGGAGTTGCCTTTCCACACGTTGGATTATATTTGATCTGCGCTGAATGATAGATCTGCTCGCATCGGTGAGGATATGCCACTTTTATAATCGTACTGCCACTGACGATGCCTTGGCACGCATACAACCAACCTAGCTTGAACATGAATACGATTGGAAGTGCCATCCACGTCGAATGCTGACATACGATTCCTGGCGGAGTCCATGCCTTCTATACAGATTTCATGCGTATCAGGCACGGGAAACATTTTTACACGAACTCCTGGGACTGAGCAATTGGAACTCGTAGACTTTGCGTCCATGCTCCCTGTCCACATACCCTCTGTAAGTCGCCACGGAATATATCATGACAGCTCGTGTCCATGACGTCGGTCAACTGGATGTAGGACATCAGATTACGCACGTTAATGTAATGAGTACTGCTCAAGCAAGACTTGTTTCGATGTTCTTCGTTTGAGGCTTCGAAAGCTCTACATCGAGTCAACTTTTCGAGTAACAAATTTTTCTGCGACAATCTCCCGAGTGAGAAAACGCGTATGCCGCATGGTATCATATGGTTGGAATTATACACACCGTGCAACATATTCCAAAGGCCAAACGTATGATAGATAATTCAATCCATCTTGGTCAAGATGCCGCGCCTTCTCCCTCAGTGGCCAATCAACGAATATACGGTCCTATCACCCTGTGGGAAGAAGTTTCAGTCAAATGGAACTCAACTTCAGGCATGCGCCTTCACTCCAGCATTGCGTCGGACAGCGGTAAGAGCACTGTATTTCAGTGTTCTTCCATTAACATATCGATCTTTTCAAGGGAGCACCCTGATGAACCTCTTGAAGCGTCGGAGTTGCACCAATAAAGTCGACACCAGGATTTGGGCTCGCGACATTTACCTCTGTGACCGTGAGTTTTACCGCTCTCGATTGGATGGCTTGCTCGCTCAGCTCACTGCGATCTTGTCATCGCCGCAGTCTAAGTTGTACTTCTTTACTGGTACCGATCAGGTCTATCTAGATGCGTTGTAGAACGCCATCAAAGCACTCTCGATCACCTAACCCATATTGATCATGACAAGACCAACCGCCTCATACAAATCCCAAGCGTCTACACAATAAGTACCGGATTATTGACAAGGTTTGCTCACATCATCGACTTCTCGCTCACTCAGCTCGACAAGAATTAGTCTATCTGGTCTCGTTCCTTGCTACGTACGTCTCTTGCTCCTTCGTTAAAGTCTACTAACTCGAAGCATACTCTTCATTATCTGTCAGCTTGGACTCTACGCATTGTACGTGGGCTCGACACTAATCACGTAGCAACACGCTTAGTAACGAAGCCTTTCAGTGAGTCATTGCTCAGTTCAGATCTTCGCGTGCATCCGACTTGGGAGATGGGCACACTTCAGCTCTTTCGGTAGTTCTTCGGAAGTCCATCTGACCCCGCTGCCAGTGCTGATAAACTTCAAACAGCCTCTTCATACATCTGATACCTTCAGCAGTACCACACCTGACCGAAGACCGGATCAGTCAAAGATGGTTGATAAGGAGAAATATTGTGCTACGTGTATTGAGATATCAAGTAGCAACATTCATTTTGACTCTGACTCGGAGAGTAATCGACGTGACGCGATCCTGCACGTGATGGGAAAATGTTACTTTATTCTGAGTTATTGTCGCTGTTTTTTTTTTGTTACCTACAACCTATTGTTAGTGCCAGGCATCTGAGCGAGACCCAGCTCGTTCCTGTGGGTCATCTACACGTATGCAATCTTGTTGCGTGCGTGGAGATCGTTCTGATAGCTTCTTGGGCTATTGGCGTTATTCTGTAGGCTGTGCTGAGCAACACGTAAGTCGTCCTTTCGCTCTTTTTAGCATGTTGCTCAGACGGACGGATTGTCGGAGACAAAAGTCATCCTCCCCAATGAAAATATGGGCCACACCCTTGCCTTTGATGGGCATTCGTACATTTATACCATTTTCTCTTTGCCTTTCGTGCTCAGGAAGTTTGTTATCACCTCCTTCCCAATATCCTCAACCACTGATAGTACCTAAAAGTCTAAAGCTCCATTTCCGACCACACCGACCAAGGCGGGACACCACTTCTCCGCCTGATGCATTCTCGGTCTCTAGACATCGGTACCCTCGATACTTAGGAGTATGCGCTCTTCATACGATAATCATTCTGATGGACGGGTACATCTGCTCTTCTCTCGATCTCGAACTTCTTTCTGACTTCAGTTCCCTCAGGCACTTTTCAGCGTCTTTTCGTCACCTAGGAGCGGCCAACTCTGGGGAACGTTCACCACCGACTGAAACGGAGGACCCATGAAACGAATCGTCCGGCTGGTGTACATTCTCGCACTTACAATATAGCATTTGGTTATTCCAGCCGTGCAGAAACTTTGGCTGCTTCGTGAGTTATGCCAGTATCAATTGTTTGATCTAGAGTAAGGGATCTTCAAATGCAAAGCCGATATTCGACAAAAATCACCGCACATGCCTCGTCACCGAGGGCATCATTCGCGGCTGCGCCGGTGCGGTCCAAAAATACGGTGATCGTATCACAGTCCGAACTTACGAGTCTTCCCCGCAGCCCATGCCTCCCACTTTCATTGTTGCTCATAATCATGCTTCCAGCACAAGGGAGCCGTTGGAGCAGACCCTATCCTTGTATCATTCACTATCCCGCATTCCGGTTCCACCCAGGCCAGATGGTGCAACGTGTCGCTGTGCTATTCCTTTGGACAGTTGAACGGCTTCGTTGGCGGATTCTTCTCATTCGCCCTTTTGCACCAAGCCACCTGCATCTGGAGGTCAACATTTCAGCAATAATCGTAAACCATGGTAACACGAAGGTTAGATATGTCAATTTGAGGTCTCCTATTGTCAATTGATTGTCGATCAACAATAATGATTTGATACACCTTTTTCTTTTCGTGCTCTTTTGTTCAAATGTCAATATGTATTGTGCAGAAAAGCGTATAAGACAGTAAGTGTTAGCGTATCCACACCATTTTAGAAGCCCATAGAACTTCAACAGTCTTCTCTCCACCAAACGCACAACTTACACAACAGTTCGTCCATCACTTTCCACGTAACTGGAATGATTGAATTCATAGAATACAGATAGACTCTTTCTGAGGAAAAGTTCCACATCATAAGTAATCTGCGTGTGTTCCAGGATGCAAAAACAAGTTGAGAGTCACCTCCTGTTCCCTCTTTAGCATTGAACACTAAAGAATCGACAGATTACTCTCAACGACGACACTGATTCTGTGGAGGATCGGGCCTATCTCTACCTTTTTCGGGGACACATTCACCTACAACCAGAACCCCAGCGAATTTCCATTCTGCTCGGGCGATATTGTGCTTACCGGGACGTTATGCGAACATTACCCAAGTGTATTCGTAATTATGTGGACATCAATCATCCGTTCAAAATCATAGCAAAATTTGAAGACCCCGACTGGTCGCTGAAGCATGGATTTCGCGTCCTGGGATGTCTTCTCACTTTCCTGGGCAATGAACTGCTGGATTTTCGACTGTGGCAAGAGCTCGAAATCAAGCTTCCTGTCATGGAACTCCCTTTTGATCGGCTCAATTCTCCAGAGTTGCCACTTGAAGCCTTCACTACGCTTCGCGACTTGACATGGACTGGACATCCACAACAATTTCTAAATTCTTGGCTTCCGCTCACCCCTTCTCTCCTCCAGAATCTCGAGATTCTGACCGTCACCTGTAACATGACCGTATCTGACTTTGCGTACCTTCTTCAACATGTCGGTAAACTTAGAATTTTTTCTCTAAAACACATTCGACGTCATTCATTCTCCACATGTGCCACGCCTCCAATCAAACACCATTCCCGAAAATTTCATTCAGTCACTGCTTTGGAGGACCTTACTGTTACCTCTGACGAGGACATATGCCTTGTGTTCGACCGATTCCAGTTTCCATCTCTTCTCAGTCTAAAGCTCACGCTCGGATACACCACCCGAAAATCAAATTTTCACGATCTTGAAAGCTTTGATTGGGGGGCTCTCAAGACATTTGAGCTTTGGAGTGATTCTCCAGATGTCGACGAGACAAAACTCCATACACTTCTGAGTCCTCCAGCGGAGTTCATTCCTCATGATGTCGGGCATGGGCGCAGTTGGGCAGCTACTCCGCCTACACATGTATAGCCAGTAGTATGTGACATCGAATTAGCTGTGCGTTGTGTTTAGTTATGTCCGATTCTGATTATCGCTTTTTAATATCGATTCCCTGTGTGCCCCAGTGATTTGCACATGAAAAGTGGTGGCCATCAATGAATTCAAGCGTGCACCGTGAAACATAATGGGTTTCCATGCGTAGATGACACACTCAAAATAGTGTGCATTGTATTTTTGTTCTGTCATCAAGTCCCTTTGATACGTCGTCTGATTTAGGCTCAAGGAACGCCTTGTTTGGTCGGCGTTGTTTGTCACAATCGGTCGACCCTTCAACTCGCTCCCAGCGTCTGTCTTGCATCAACACCAAATCAATGTCCGCATTTTCAATTGTTGCACTGAGTTTACACTTGTCTTCAGAGCTCACGATGCATTGACATGTATAGAAAGGCATCTGACACTCGAGTGGTATTTTCATTCTGTCACCAGTGTCAAGTCCTGTTGACACACAAAATTGAACTTGTTCTGATTTAGGCTCAATGAGCGCTTTGTTCGGTTAATAGTTAGTAAACCTTCAACTTGCTCTCAGCCTCCATCGATACCGAACCAGTGTACGTGCTCAAAGCAACTTTCAATGGTCGCTGCAACGGCACTTGTTCACAGATCTTCTAAGCTTAGTACCGTCAGAGCTGAGAAACTTCCAGCAGATTTTATTTTTCTGTGAATTCTATTGTTTCTAGTTATTACGTTGAATGAAACATGGCGGTAGACAAGGCAACGTCTGTTATAAGGTAGCTTGTTTTCATGAACCATCAGAGAGGACAAAGAAGGTCCGCTTTGTAAACACGAGCTTAAATGCTGAATGACCTTCAGAAATTCCAACATAGCCCATTCACTCATTCAGAAGCATCCAGCCTCATTGACAGTTTTCTCGCAACAACTATACACACAACTCACACTATAGTTCGTCTATCACTTTTTCATTTCCATCTCTCACACAGCTGACCAAGCAATTGCAGATGTCTTCCATCAAGGTTCAACTTGCCATAGTCGCTGCAGCTTGCGTGCTGAATGCCGGCCTTGCTATTGCATCCGGCATCTGGTTATACCGCCGCATTCACACCAGTCCAAATCAAGAACACCGTTCATCCAACTCCTTCCAAGATGCACGTCACTCCCTTCGTTTTGAAGGTCAACGCCGAGTTATTTACACGGAACAAGATTCGATGGACACGGATACCCTAGACCCTGTTGAGCTCAATCACCAGTTCTCATCCATTTCTGCTGTATTCTCTTTTGAGGAGAACAGTAGGATTAAAATGATACTTGTTCCCAACGCAACAGATGCCCGGCTTCAAGAAAGCATGACTGTCCTTCAATCCCTTCAACAGATTGGAGATGCATTCACGGTGTTCGCTGACTACAATCTTGGTGACATTTCTTGGACCTCAGACAATCTCTCGGTATTTCTCCAAGGATTGATAACTCTTTGGTCCCATGATCGTCACGGACGATGCCAGAAATTATCCGTCGATCTTCCAACTAATGAACTGCCTCCGACGGACACACAAGGATTAAGAATATCAACCACTCCGCTGACACCACTCCTGCCTCAACAACTCAAAGCTGTTGCCTGGAAAGGGCATCACAATCAATTCGGCTTGTTTTTCTCTCTCCAACTTCCGCTTTCAATCAGGACCCTTGTCTTGCGATGTAAATTGTCCCTCAATGATTGTGAACGTCTACTCTATTGGGGAAAGGGCTCTCTACGCAGATTCGATGTTCACTACATAGGGAGGGATGTTCAAGATGCTCTCTCAGGCTACATATCAGAATTACGCCCGAACATGGATTACTTGAAATCTATCAGCATTGTTGCCAAGTGTGACATCTTTCGCCTGTTCGAGTATTTCAATTACCCAAGGCTCCGGGAGCTGCACATTACAAACTCTAAACCGATGTTTCAAACAACTCCGTCTGAGGTCAGGAGGTACTTTGCCAATGTTGTTCGCAACGAGCTCACAAGCACACAACTGCATTGCGCCATGACGAACGAAGAAAGAGGCTGGCTTGATGCGTTTCGTGGTGCTAATGACGTTGGGTATCACACAAATCCTATCATCACTAACATCAATTTCGATTTCCCAGGTCTACCTGGCACTTTCTAATTATAATAATGTATATTAGACTCATATGAACTTGATATTGATTATTATAGTCGGGCAGCTCCATCTTCTCACTCAGTAACATCTCATCTAATCCGGACCTTGAAGCCCATGGTTCTTATTCAATTAAAGTGATTTTGCGCCTGATACTCTGTTCTATCATTTTGATTTGGACGTGACGCGAGTCGTATGACGAATCAATCAATCCGGCCCTCCACCTTCAGCCATGACTGCCCCACACCGCCCTAACCAGCACCAGCCCGTTTCTCCACCAATCTCCTCTCCGCGATTCCATCCAGCTGAAACGGAAATATCGCCCTATAAAGGCACAGATCAAACAGCTCCCCGTCTCGGTCTCCCCTGCACTCATCCTCGAACTCCTCATCCCAATACTCGTCCCCATCCTCAACCTCGGAACTTTACTCCACCATCTCCTGACCAAGCCCCTCGAATACAAGCCCTACCGAACAAAATTGCGAAGCGAATTCGATAACTTATCCTACGCAGCATAGCAGTCTTCCGTTCCAGTCCTTTCCTTCATATTCGCCAGATCATGGGAGAATTTGGAGCGCGAACAACGCCATGTCCGCATAGGTGTGTTGGCAGTTAATTTCAAGTTCTGAGTCAGGGCTGTCGCTATAGAAGAGGGAAGTTAGACGTAAAGACGACAAGAAACGGCTAGAACGCAAGCCTGATCATGGCATGGATGATCTTCAAGTAACCGCAGCAGTTGAGTTGGTTTTGGATACGTGTACGGCCTTCGGCGCCGAGTGAGCGTGACCATTGGGCGTTGATCCTGCCACTGAGATTGAATTCTTGGCGCCGGTAGCACATGTACCCTGGGGTAACGAGGAAGGCGAAGACGATCCAGGGGAGGAAGGCGTAGATGGCGAGGAAGGAGCGGTTGTTGAGGAGGATACCGGCCCAGCCTATGATGGTGGTGAAGACGCCGAGTGAGGCGGAGATGGTGGATATGATGAGCTCTGGACGGTTGCCTACGCGGATGATATCAGCGTGGTGCCAGACGTTGAACCAGGTCAGGAGACAAAAGACGAGAGCAACGAGGGAATAGCACGTCAACTGATGAAATGTTAGATATTCATATGATAGATAAAGAGTGAATTGACGTACTAGGACGTTGGCAGAGAACAATATCCATTTAAATCGATTCCACCGCAAGCGTAACTTTTTATCCTTTGTCTGGCCTGACCATACGCCATCGTAATTGTCGTCGCCCGGCCCGCCCATACGAGACTCCCCGCTTCTGAACGCCTTCTCCCTCTCCGTCGCACTCCCACCAGGAGTAAGTAGCGTAGTTGAAAATTTTGACGGTAGGTAATTGAAAGTCAACGAAACACTGCTGGCATCCGTTAAATCCCGACTATGAGGGGTTAGGTTGCCAGCAAAAGCAAAGGGTGCATTGCGTGCGTCCGAATCGCCCAGCATGTGACGTGTAGAGGGCGTGTGTGAGTAGACCGAGTTGGAGGAGACGGACGGCTGGTCGTGACCTGATATATAATCATATAACGGGCCTTTAGAACCCGAGTGCTGAAGCGTATGAAGAGGACTCATGGAAGATCCATCTGAAGGCAAAAGAAAGCCGCGTAGGCAGGATCAGCAGACAAAAAAATGTTACCATGGAGGTACATACCATATGGGGGCTAGAAGCGCTGAGCCGATGAGATTTATCGTCAATATATGTTGAATAGACACGCTGCATGTCGTAGTAACTTACACTGATTGTGACAAAAGAAATAGAATAGACGACTACCTTGTTCTTTCGATGTTGAACCTGGTGGGAGAGCGGGTTGATCAACTTTGAACTGGCAATGTGGCTCACGTTGTAATCGCAGTAACAGCCATCAGTGGCAGTGCTCCTACCTTGTGGCCAGGAACAGTAATATCTCGCTGCTACTCACAAACCGCGATCTGTATGTCCATCTGCTCGGTTTCTGTGGTTCTTCAGCTCTGCACCTCGACAAGCCAGAGACGCCGACACGAACAAGCACAACCACGACTTTCTGTTCCTGAGACGATGCAGCCGGACACCCCACACGGTGCAGTCCCACTTGAGTCCCACTATAGACTGTATTGCTGCTCTCTGACTGAATACTCGTGTGCAGTTACCTACGCTCAGCCATCCTGATCCACTCCCCGGATATCAACCAAAACCTGCATAGTACATCCGCCGCGGAATCCATTACTCGAGTGTCCGCCCCTTTGAAACAAGGCGTACGTTCATTTGTTCCTCTCAAGATCGTTTTGAATCTCATCGATCAACCGTTCCTTCTCTCAGGGAATCCGGGATCCTGCACACCACCACAACCTCGTCATCGCTTGTGACGCCTTCTCAGCTTGAATCCCCTCCGATTAATATCCTCAGGTCATTGTACACCTCAGACGGACACTTCGACGGATATGCCCCGGGTGGAAAGATGGATCCTTCCTTCAGTAAGTCAGGAAATTACTCTGATCTATGACCTATCCAATTGACGAGATTTATCTCAGTCGAAAACCCCATCTCATCGATGTGGAATTTCCAGCTCTCCTCTGCCCCGT
This sequence comes from Termitomyces sp. K1Ag, assembly GCA_017657315.1. Classification (NCBI taxonomy): domain Eukaryota; kingdom Fungi; phylum Basidiomycota; class Agaricomycetes; order Agaricales; family Lyophyllaceae; genus Termitomyces; species Termitomyces sp. K1Ag. The sequence continues at coordinate 13,907 of JAGGAR010024130.1, forward strand.
CTTCACCATTGCCAAGTCTATTACTCGAGCACCTGCCTGATGAAGCGGCCGTCCTCGCTATTAATATTCAGAGTCTCATGTTCCCAAGTGCCTGCGTCGTTTAGGAATAGATGCGTCTCCATGCGGTGTCCTGCTTCTCAGTGGCTTTCTGCTCACACACTTACCAACAGCCTCCCCCGCGCGCCGCTGCCACCACCTCGTCTACTTGGTATACCGCCGTAAGTTTCAGCTTAAATGCTGCCTGACCCAATTACAATCAACAACTTCGTAGGTCATCCGTGCGCCGTTCCATGTTTGAATGGACGATCATCATATCCTGTCAACGCGTTCATGGTACATGTCCACTTTTTGTCTCTCTCTGAATGTTACCAGTGAGCTTGCTCGTCACGGAGAACCGGCGGTTTGTTGTGGTTGAAAAGTGAACATACAAGCGCATCTTACCTTTCGTTTCTGCTAGAGGCTACGTAGCAAACGGTCAGATAATACAATCTTCTGATAGAACTTTGCGTTCCTCCCATCGAAAGCAAAAGGACCACTCATACTTTTACAAGTTTACATCTCAAAAAGACGTACGACATCTCCCCGGTCAGGTCAGTTGATGTTGAAACGAGAGTACTTTCAGAGACACGTCCAGCCTGCGCCTACTACCGCGACTTGACCGCGACACGTCACGTCATATGACCGGTATCACATCACCTGATCGGTCAAATTAATTTTGAGTTCTTTCTTCCCTCTCGACCGTGACGTTCGACAAACTCAGACTTAAGTGACCATTGAAGCTAGCAAAAGGGAAGAGCCTCTCAACATCTTTAGCTGTGCCAAATTCAACAAAGGATCTCAACACCCTCGATTATCAAACGCTGAGATCGTTGCCTCCGCTCTTCAAACTTTGGTAAGATCATCAACTCGACGTGAAAACGAATCCTCTCATTGACATATAGTGTCAGAATTATGGCAGCTTTGTTGGAAAGAAATTGCCGCGTCCAACCCAGCCAAATTCGTGCGCACGTTGACAGTCTCACCAGGACAAACCAAGCGCGATTTCGACTCTCAGACTGATATCTACCTAGTCCTCGACATTATGCTCGAAATCAGCCAAGAAGGAGCTGATAACACCACGTGGGTGGGGCTTGTCGATGCTGGTGTAGTTGAGGCGTTGTGTCAGGGCACGTGCGGAATGGACAACCTCTATCAAGTCTTCCCCGATATGCTGCAGTTCTTAGTAGAAGCTATGAAAAAAGAGGTATAGTTCTCACTTTGATTGATGCGTTTCTTGATAGGGTCGTACTTACTGATGCACTTGCAGACACATCTCCGTATTATCGCCCGCTCGAAGTACTATGTCATGCCGTGCGTTCTTTCAAGGATCCACTCACTTCGATAGATCGACGGGTCGTCCATGATCTAAGGCAAAATTGGACGCGCATGATGAATCGGGTGAGTGTATCGCGTGATACTGTTTATTGTCCTCACACGGTTGCCGACATCCAATCGTGTTAGTTGTGGAACGAACCCGAGAAGACTCTCCGACCTGAAGCTTTATACGGCAAAGAGCGTATAGTCCTTGAACAAATCATACTCAAACTCATGGAATTCGACCCATCATTCATTTCGTACGCTCAACCATCTCGTCTCCCCACATCCTAGGCTTACCTAAACAAAAAAATCCAGAATCTTCTACGATCCTTCCGACCTCACCGTTCAAATCATCGCTCGACACTGGGCTGTCGGTAGTCACAGAGCGCATCTTACGATTATCTGGATATCTTCTCGACGCGGAAATCGATCTTCTCGTCGTCGTTGAAGGAGGATACCGTAGATCCTGAGCTTGCGAGAGTGGTCCTGAGCTACACCCCGCTATGGAATGCATTGTTTCGTATAATGAGGAAGTCGGCGAAACCTTCAGGGCAGACTTTGCATCCCGCGACGGTTGACAATCCGGCTTTATGTGAACCTTTCATCCGCATGTTGGCCAACGAGAACTTTTTTGGAGCGCTGGAGGAAACGATTGAGCTCGTCATCGAGAGAAGATTGATGAATAACGGCGTTCGTGCCCTAAATCCTTACCTAAGTAAATTCTTCCATGTTTTGAGAAAAGAGATGATAATTGACGATTTGGATAGGGATTTACAAGATCACGGGTTGATGTGCAAACATATGGGACTTTTGGCTACCATATGTAAGGCTCAGGCGCGGATACCAAGGCCCTATAAGAGCCAATGCACGGACAGTATGGGTGCCGACAGTGTTGGAGCTGCAAAGCAGAAGACGAAGAAGACATCGAAGTCTAGTAATTCGGACACTGCCCTGGACGAACTTGATTAGGGAGGGATCCATGCAGAGCACTGATTTTGTTACCTTGCGTATCTTTTCATCTTCTCTGTATTTTATCGAACTCCTCAGGGCTGAAGTCATCTTCATGACAAAGGGAAGTCGGTGGATGGAAGTTGGGAATTTTGCAGGCAGTCACAACTCATTACACAACAACGTAATTGTTGGAGGCAATATTACTACAGTTGAGATGCACCAATGTCATGCGCGAGGAAACAGAACACAAGAAACAAGGATACATCATCTTCTCCCTTTCCCAATGTGAAATGCGTCCGAACGCCAATCAACGCATCCGAGACGCGATCGTGGCGATGACGCACGTGCAGGTTTCTCAGCGTCAATATCGGATATGTGATTCTTGGATAGTTGTTATACATACAGCAGCCATGCCCACCGAGTCGATTCGCCGCTCGACCACTTCATGCAACAGTAAGTCCCACTTGAAATCTGACAGTCATCGCAGAATCAGAGAACTTATACAACTTTTTTTTCTCTCAGACTTATTCATCCATTTCTCGACGAGATCGTCAAGGACAAGTGGGAAAGCACGGTACTAGCAGGCCTGGCAATCGATACAGGCGCAGCAGCTTTCCATCTTGCCGTCCGCTGCGCCACTGCTCCGACTGTCACTCTGTTCCTCTAGGCTCTCGCACCGCGCGATCTCGCCAAATGGTATCCATCCACCTGGATCTGGAATGACGTCGCTCCATCTGGCCACGTCCAGATTTTGCTGGAGAAAGACGGCACCGACGACCCACTACGGAACACTCAGGGAAGATCAGTCAGGAAGGACATCATCGAAGCCTCTATTCAAGGTACATTTCCTTTGTTTTCCTTTCTGTGGCCTCCGTTCGACCAAGCCCTAACCAGACTCACATACGTTCCTCAATGCATCGTACTGATTTCTTCTGCATTCCCACATACTCTCGCCGTCCGCAGCACTCTTACCTCCGACCCTCATCAATCTCCTCACCCAGACTCGATTCATATACCTCGACGACCTCTGGCACGTCACTTCTCCACGGGCGCGACCTCCATCTCACCGAACTTGCGGTACGCGCTGGCGCTGATGTTCTCGTTTGAGACCGACAGGTGAGGATGCCTGGCGAAGGACTTGAAGCTGCAAAGGATGAGCGAGTTCGAGTATTTCTGAGGCGATGTTAGTACTCCCCATTAGTCAACGTGGTGTCCTCTGACATTGTTCCGCAGTTGCCAACTACGAGTCAAATTTACTCGGGGAGGCGGAGACGTCGACGCGGGATGCGGAACCACCCACGATGTAAGAATATTTACAGTAAACAAGTATATGGACATCGTGAAAGGATACAATTTGATAGTTCGTGCTTCAGCACGAGATCCTCTCTTGTACGTACTTTTTTCTTGTTTCATATACGCCTTCTTTTATCTTCCACTCATTTTTAATACGTACTACTTACTATCCAACCCTCCGTTTTCTATCTTCTTTGATCATCTCTCGCCCTTCTGGAACACGCGCTTACCCCAAATACCCAGACTACCACCACCAATCTGACGAATCCGTCGCCTCCCGCGGGTCCGTCTCCCTCAAATACGCGATTCTAAAGCTCTCTCTATGCAGCACATCACACATCTCCACGCCGAGCCTTACGCACACCAACAGCAACGCCTCGAGCACTATGAACGATCGCGTGCGCATCGAGATTCATGGGCACGGAAAAAGTGGTACATGAAGGCGAATTATCCTGTCGAAGCTGTGCGGTGGACGGCTGCGTTAAAGAGGAGCGTGGAGTGGGCGACGAGGGAGGAGGGCAAGGCGAGTAATGCGGGTGCGGGTGCGGGTGCGAGTTGGATAGGGACGGAGACGGAGACGGTGACGGAGAGAAGGTTGAGTGGGGAGAGCGGGGAGAGCCTTGGGCGTTGTCATGCTCCGAAGCAAGTACGTGTTATCAGTGTCACAGTTTGTCATGATTGGCAACATAGCTACATGCGAATATCTCTTTTCCATTCACTCATCTGGCATGCATTTGAGTTGGCTGGATGTTTATCTACTGCTTGATACTTGATTCGGAAGGTCAAACAGGACAGCGTAGTAATGCTTCAGCTTCAATGTTTCAACGGCTTCTCTGCTATAGGGCTGGGCTCGTCTCCTCTTTGAAAATTTATTTACGCAATCAGATGGTATCCCTGGATTTCTCGTCTTGTTCAGTTCCCGTCCCATCGGACTGGAGAATCCCTGTTGGTACGCACCGATCCGTCTCCCTGTGCTTTGTCTGCTCCTAGCACTTGTCGACTGACAACTTGAATAGTCATCTCCCAATTGTTCCATTGGGACCTTTACGTGAGTGCGAACTGACGCCTGGAAGGAGACTGTCATTTGGGGGGGGGGGGGAGGGCAGGGGAGGGACAAAGAAAAAAATTTTTGGGGGGGAAATTGTGTTTTGATCCCCTCAACCACGACAACCGTCTTACGTGGCCCAAATGGTTTTTGGTATACAATTCTTTTTC
>JAGGAR010024131.1:0-11687 GCA_017657315.1 Termitomyces sp. K1Ag
GCATTTTGGCAAGACAAATAAGAAAAATATCAATTTTTGAAGGTGCAATATTGTTTGTCACACTTTGGTGGCCTCTAAGTGAACTGCACCATACTAGCAACCTTGATTAGATTTTGTACACTTACCCACCAGATCCAACAGATCTAGAAAAAAATTCCATACACAACAGTGACTTACTTATAAGTATTGACGATTATCATTCCACGAAATCAAGTTCTAAAGTAGAAGTAATTCCTTTCCAAATTTTGTCAATATGATACACATTTCCAGTCAATAATTCCTCCACTAGTTGGCAATGACACCCCTAAGCACTGCCAACTCCGCGTTGATAATACTGCTCGTCGCCGCGCCAATAGAAACATTATTCGAAAGACACACAAACTTGATGTCCAGCACCGGGCATTGGCGGACACGACCGACCGAGACACCCGCGCCGTCCTGGAAATACCGATCGAGCCTTGGCTGAGGCCGATCAGGCTCCTCGTGTACATCGATGATCTTTGAGGGGGCGGTAGGGCAGCCTAGTGTCTGGGCATCGCAAGTGAAGCTCCTGAGGGCCTCACGGACTTGCTGAGGAGAAGGCGGCGGCCGTCGGGCAAAGCGGACGGAGACAGTTGCGGTGTGACCGTCAATGACGGGGACGCGGTTACACGCAGCAGACACGCGGAGTGGGGTCTTGGAATGCATGTCGAATGAACGGGTGCCGTCGTCGGCCTTGGCGATGCCGCCGAGGATCTTGAGCACTTCCCACTCAACTTTTTCTTCCTCGCCGCCGATATGAGGGACGACGTTGTCCAGAATGTCAAGAGAGGGAACACCTGGGTATCCACCTCCAGAGATGGCCTGCATCGTCGTGACAAGGAGAGATTCGATGGGCCCAAAGGCTTTTTCTAGAGCAGAAAGAGGTATAACGATGCCAGTGGTGGAACAATTGGCATTGGTGACGATAAATCCGCGTTTTAGGGCAGGAGAGTGTGCAGCCTGCTGCTGCGGCAGGATCGCAAGATGTGAGGGGTTAGCGTAGGGTACGATGAGGGGCACAAGAGGATCCCGGCGATAATTTTTAGCATTTGAGAACACAGCGAGATCTGCAGCTCTGAATGCGGCCTCTGCACGATTGATCAGTTTTGCTACCCCCTGCGCCACAAAAAAAACTTACCGATGTCTCCAGCAACATCGGCATCGAGTCCTGAGAAGACGATCGCGCACTCGGAGAAGAATTCGGGTTTGCATTCAGTCACGATCAGATCCTGCGCCGCAGCTGGGATCCTTGTCGTCTGCTTCCAGTTGACAGCGGACTTGTATGGCTTGCCCGCTGACCGCGGCGATGCACCGAGGGCATGAAGGACGAACCAAGGATGATTTGCAAGAAGAGTGATGAAGCGTTGACCGACAGTGCCCGTAGCTCCGAGCACACCGATCTTGATAGATGGACCGTCTGACATGCTGTGTCTGGGATATTTTGCGAGAAGCGGGCTTGTCGAGTAATCTGTGATGCCCTCGGTGTCAGTTAAACGCGAGCTCATCGTGTGCGACGACGTACTCGGACGGAGACAGTGGGCAGTTACCGGACACTCCTAAATTTGGTCCACGTGATTCTTTGATCAATGGAGCCTTCTTTTATAGCCTGCTTCTGACTCAAACTTTTTTTTAGCGAGTGACTCTTATCTATATATGTTGCAGGAGCAAACAAACAAACTATCTCTGTACTACAACGGAGCAGGGTGGAGCATCGTATTTGCGCTAGGAAGACGCGAGGAGAGCCATGCTTGTTTTTGCGCAAAATGGTGCACCTTGAGCCTCTTACTGCGCGGAAGCATCGACGTTGCGTCCGATGCGTAGAACGCGAGATTCGGAGCAACTGCGAGGAGCTGATTAGATCCCAATCAGGTACAAGGTACAGAAAATCAGCTAACCTCCGTTACATTGTCGCCGAGTCATTTTCTACAGCCAAGTATGAATGTTGGGCTCGAGCAAAAATATGAATTTGTGTTCTGTTTCTGAACAAAAGTCAAAAAGACTTCACCAATAAATGGATATGTAGCACTGACACTTCGAGCTCAAGTACTAGATGGTTATGATTTTGGCCTTTCGACAGGCATCCCTTGGTATATATCTACAGGTGAGCGCCTTCGCTAACAAAGGGCACACACCAAAGGTTGTGCATGCATCGAAACGCAGTCAACCTCCTGCAAGCACTGCCAAAGATAACATCAAGCGCGTCGATATCAGAGGCACTTTCCTTTTTTGAATGACTTTGGGAACGGTGTGAAGCTACAGCGGGGACTTCGGTTATCCTGTGGGTCTGTAGACGCCGAAAGATTGGGAATGATGGACTACGACCCATCTTTGACTTATGCTGGTTTGCATCTGCCAGTGTACAGACAGATGACAGACTGACAGTAACAGTAATCATTCCAACAACTGACCGATCGACGTATATCATCTCCGGAAGTTCGTCGTGCCTATTTCAGGTAGGTTCCTTGAAATCCCGTTCTTGTTCCTTCAAAAGGAACAAGCCGATGATCGTCTGGTTCTCTGGGGTTCATTCGATACGGAACAAACCGATGATCGACTGACCAAATTGCGAGAGAACAAACAGTTGTATAAAACGATATCAGGCGGCCTTAACGGACCATCAGAATGCAAAACAAAACCACAGTTAATTTGTGCGGTTACTGTGCGGTTATGTCTGTAAATATAGAGAGAGACGTGAGAGGCAGAGAGATTTAGCTTCGTGATCCGTTGTAGACGCTCTTTGTTGAAGACTCCACTTGCTCAGGAAAGCGCTGCTGGCATAGACTTCAAATTATATTCACCACTGCGGCCCGATCAGTCAAAAATAGGACCACTTGGAGTTCAAAGGATAAATATTTCAAGCCAAGCCGAAAGAGTTCCACTTGAGAGGTACTTAGCGGTAGGAGAGGACAAGGTAAGCATGTCACCTTTTGTCACAATTTCTACAACACGTGATCAACAGTTTCGACAACGTCGCTCTCCTCAACGGTCATGTCGACGACGGCTGAGGCCGCAGCACAGCTCATCTACCCCCCCAACGTCCAGGCGAATTCTTCTCTAATAAACGTCAAGTTTCTCTCATCCTGTTTCGCTGGTGCAGCCGCGGGCATCCTTGGCCTTGAGAACTGGCTCGGCTTCGCTTTCTTCCTCGCGTCTACCTTCATAACTTCTGCCTCGATATATACCATCAACTGCCGCAGGCGGCCCGCGAAATATATTCAAGGGGGTCTCGCTGAGCTTGTGAACCCCGGGCAGGACAACATTTTTACCTTCGTGCTCGTTTGGACCCTCTTCTATGGTGAGTTATGATGATCTGCATCGAAAATGTAGAGCTACGCGGGCTGACCGGGACCCTTTGTTAGGTATCGTACATGGTGAGATCCCAACTGCAAATTTCTTCCGCCGTGCGTATGGCTTATCATCTGTCTCTCGGCGATCAAGTGTACGACTAAACTTTGCGCCATACTTCGGGTCTCTTCGGTGTTTTTTTCCCTTTTGTGCTTTTCTTTGTGGGTCTCCACTCGCTCCTTAGGCCCCTATGCCTGTTGATGGAATGCCGTTAGCGTCTGGTGTCATCGCAAGAACGTACTAAGATCTATTAGGACCGATTGTCGTCGATTTTTGCAATGTATTAAGTGAGGTATTGTAGTCCTCCTGTCAGTAAGGATCACAATCGATCGATAGCCTTCGAGTTGGGCGGCCGGACCACGATGGGACGAGCCAGTCCTTACAAGGTTGTTCTATATTTTTTCATTCGTTTCAGTATCGTCAGGGACATCACCCGGATCGGGACATGGATCTGACACGTGGAAGATGCCACGCGACTCCCATGTTGTAGACAAGAGACACGTGGCATCATCGGTGGCTGTGCGGCGTCCGTTCCGGGCTTCCTTGTCCAGCGCAGAAAAAAGGAGCCATGTTGAAATCTGTTGAAATACTGGCTTCCGTCACTCAATCACATTCACCAACCCCCCACATACATCCAGCTCATGCCCGACTCGCATGTTCTCCTTCAATATGGTCATGATCCCTTCAACAACACCTTCGATGATCTAGAAGGACGAAGAGCTTTCACCATGTGCGTCCACCGCTTCAATTCAAATCTACTACAGCTGTCCATCTGACTCTTGCCTGTTACCACAGTACATCGGTATGTTCCGCTCTACCCAGCCGCCAAAGATTGGCGGTGTCACTGACTGCGTCGCGTCATATCTAGGCTGGATTCCATCCAAATGCCGTCTTCAGACTAACACGCGAACCTGCATGGTCCCAACGACATCCGTCTATCATGGGGCCAGGAAAGTCCTACTTCTACTTTGGGCCAGAATATGCGCCAGGTTACATCATATATGGCAATAACCGCAACACACTCCCAATGCCCCACTTCCTACGACAGCGGCGCGAAGGCAGCACGTGCGTACCAAGCTCACGCTGAACGCTGAGCTTTTGTTTTGTTCTCTCATGGACATTCGGCGTAGCTGACGCCGGTCTCCGAAGATCACGCTACTTCACTTCGCAAGCTGGAAAGGATTACAAGTGGAGGATCTCTCCGTCGCGCATGGAGGTGTGTCCTCTTCTCGCATCTTGTGACCTGAAAAGCCCCTTGGCTAATCAAAGATCTTTTTCGGCGCTCTAGCTATTCGATGGCCGCACAACTCTTGCGGTGTGGGAGTTGAGCCATCCAGATGATGAGTTCACCGCCCGACTCATAATAAAACCTCCTGGCCTTCCCGTAGTCACCGAAATCGTGACGACTCTTGCAATGAATCGCATGGCACAGGAACTTCGATGGGTATCGTAGCGAGATCTCGCACCCCTTCAGTGTCGTCCATCATGACGGTCTTTACCATCACCACGCCTTTTTCATTTGATGATTTGTATGCATCCACCTACATCTAAACCCTATTATGAACGAACCACACACCACATATCTCACATACCACATTCACTCTTCCATCCGGGGCATAACCCGCGTGTAGCATTACCCTTGCAGATCTATTCATTTCTCACAACCTACAAAGATCTCTGATGTTCTATGTATTCCCTATTCTCAACCTAATCAGCCGAGCAGGAACCTGTCTCGAAAGCAGTCATTAACGCCGCGGCATCTCCCAAGCACAGATCCTAGATTCAGTTATCTTCTTCCTTCTGCGAGAGCTCTTCCTGAATCTCCACCAAGCGCCCCCACTCCGGCTCGTCCTCGAATTCTCGCGTGCGACCGATGAACGTCCGCACGATGCTGCGGCCTTGTAATTGCCACTTGCTTCCCTCTACACGCGGTCCAAAATTCCTTAACACATCTACGATCTCCTCCACCTCTCCAACAGCCTCACGCCACCGCTCCACATCCGTCTCACCCTTTTGCATAGTCCCCGCCACCCCACTTCGGTAGCCATCCAAATGCGCCTTTAAAGCCTCTTCCCATCGACCCTCCCAGGTTAACAGCCGAGCATAGGCACGGAAAACCCGCGGGGACGAGATGCGAGGTAGTAGGCTCCGTTCAAACAGCCTGCTAACGCTGCCTAGTAATCCACGTCCCTCATTGGGGTCCTGCGCCGCGGCCCCCTCACCCCCCTCAGCTCCTTCGTCTTCAGGGTTTGTAGGCGCTCGTGTGACGGCTGCGACCAGACGCTCAAGAACCTCGATGTCCACGGAGTCTGCACCCACTTTATCGCTTGTCTCCTCCACTACACGGCCGAGGGCACGACATGACTCTGCGAGTTCACCGACGTCCATTGCGACGACCATATAATTGGACCACATGCGCCAATTATCATAACTAAATTTCAGACCCTGTTTGAGTGCACGGAAGGCTAGAAGCTTGTTGGAAAAGGCAATCGTTTTAGTGGTTTCCCCCGCTGGCCTTTCATCGGTGCCGTCAGCCTAAAGAAGCGAATAATACCACGATCAGAAAATAGAAAATAAGCCATGCGATGTGGCGTGTGCTTACCTCGTCTTTTGAGGCCTTCTTACCTGAGGTCGTCCCTATTCGGAGATACATACTCGCAAGGTTGTTCCAGCTCTCTGCATCGTCCTCGTCAATAGCGACGCAGCGTGCGAAGGCATTTTTTGCCTCTTCCCAGTCCTCCACACGCATGGCCGCGCAACCGAGGATAAACCATGAACGCGAGATAAGAGGGTTGATTGCTACTGCGCGTTTGAGGCAAGTGATAGCCTCAGTAAACTTGGCGCGAGCGAAATAGTATCCCCCGAGTGCACGCATCGCACGCGCGGAGCTGCCTTTGGAAATTTTCCATGCACGCTCATAGTGCTCTACCGCATTGTCGGGTTCCAGGTCACCGAGTATGCACCACAACTTCGCCTCTCGTGCGTTGTCATGGATTTCACGTCTGTTGGCAGATGTAATTTTCCCCCTTGAAACTATTTCCTCCGCCTCTGCCTTTCGGCCTTCTAGTAGATCCCGCACAATGGTTATCCCCTTCTCTGGCCGCTCAAGCGTGACCCAACATTTGACAACTTCCTCCCACATCTCCAGCCTCTCGAAAATTTCAAGAGCTGAGCGTACGACTCCCAGGCTCAGGAAGCGCAGCGCCAACTCTCGCTCGAGCTCCCACTTGCTCGGCAGGGGAATTGAATGAAAGTAGAGGAGCCGCTCCTGCAGGGTGGAGTCCGCGGTCGGCATCTGATCAATCAGGGCCTGCAGCTGTAGTGTCGATCGCTCGACCGTGCGGGTACGTGATGATTCGAGCCGTGACCGAAGGAGAAGCGCCATCGTGTGGACAGACCAGTTTCGGGGATGGGATATCACTCGTGTTATATAAGGCGACATCTGTTCGTTCGTGAGGCCATGCGATGGCGAAGTGTTTTTTACGTTTAGGCACATGGCGAGAAGGATGCATTGGTCAAGTGGGTGAAGTGGCGGCTGGGAAGAAGGGTCTATGTGCTTAAGACGAGAGCCAGGTGCAGATGGACTCGAGGAAGTGAATTCAGTCTGTTCCAAGAGAGTGTCGTCGTTGAGAGCGATGGATTCAGGAATATGAAGCTCTTGTTCCTGAGGTTTCCCTGGATCCTTCTCTTCTGCAAAATTAGACGAACCAGTGATTGGGGTAGCATTATCATCGGGCAGGTGACTCTCCGCCAACAGTACAAGTTGGCTGAGATCAAATTGCTGAAACTTGGTCCTTTTCCCAAGGGCACCTGTGAGCTCATATTCCAAAGCTGTGGTCTTTGCCGCCTGGACAAAGAGATCCGCCGCTGATCGATCCTGAGAGAGCTGATGCTCCAGTAGACCTTCTTCCAAAATCAGGCGACCGACGAGGTCGGGCTCGGCTGAGAGACTCGCTTTTAATGGCTCAAGGGTCGCCGACAATGTGGGAGGTTGGGGCACAGGTTCATCAAGCACCTGTTGGTGGACGAACGCCACGCGCAGCCTCCACCACAAAGCCGATTGACAGTGATGATAAGGAAGGGCCAATAAAATTTGTGCAAGGCGAAGGAAGGCTGCGACTTTCATAAGATGGTACGCAGGCTCGCCACCTTGTGCGAGCTCGGATATAGCTTTTTTGTTGACCGACTCTTCGGTAACATCTGCTGAGTCGACAGATATGACTTCCAGAGGTTGTACATCCAGATCAGGGCCCGTCCAATTCAGTTGCACAAACGCATGTAGGCAAGCAACGGCCAAGGTCAACCGTAATAGTTCCGTTTCAGCAGGTCCAGCAGAAGAACGAGGCGTTAGGACAAAGGCCCGATCGAAAGGCGAATCAAATTTGCCTGATTGGACGTGGAATAGCTCGCGAGAATTGGGGGACGTCAGTGCATCACGAAACCTGCCTTCGACGACAGCTTTGGCGAGATCGGCAACAGGACTAGAGACGTCCTGCATTTGTACAGGCCATTTACCTCTCAAAAGCGCCTTTTCTACAGGAGAAACGCTCGAACTCATTGAGCTATGTGGTGCAGTAATCAGATCGCCAGGCGCCTGATGGATTTTTTGGATCTCGTGTCATGTGACATCTGTTAATCTTATCACCAAGTCCAAAAGAGGTACGATCGCTGATCCTTATACACCTCAGCGCAGCCGCCCTCGCCACAGTGGCCAGATTGTGATATTCAACGTCCGCGGTTTTGTGTAAGATGGTTGGAAAATCTTATCTTTCTTACACGACCTCGTTACTCATTTTTTCTTGGCAGCAAGGGAATTACTATTGAATACTTCCATCCGATCCCACAGGAGATCCGAGTCTGTGGACCGTGGCTGAGGCCAGACGACTCAAGACCATGTCATGCTTCGTAAAATGCTACAAAATCTCCCACACAACTCCTGTGACCTTTCTTCTGATTCTCAAATTGAAACGGACTTACGACGGCCCCGGCAGTCTCGTCAGCAAGCCTGAGTACCTAAATTTTAAAGAATCAACTGTACGACAGAGAAACAGCCTGAAACAAATTCAAATACGACGTAATACTGTTGTTCTCATATGGCGAAGATCTCATTCTCGATGAAACCCCGAGAATGATTACTCTTGAACGATTTCCATTGTCCAAGGCGTGCGGCCCAGGCGAAACCTTTGCCCGGCTGCTCCCTCAAGCATAAGCCGGCTGCCTGACTCAGCCTGCGCCGGTAGTATTACTCTCACAGCCCATTTGGGCACCGATTCTCGTCATTATGAACTGAACCTCGATGAACCGACTTCTATGTAGAACGATTGCTTTCCATCATCCTGCAATCATCCTGTTAACAATTTAGATCACCCATTTGGGACGCATTCGGAGGTTGTTTTGGGCCGTCACTGTCTCACTGTCTTATGAATTGTCTGCGGCCGAAGATATATGGAACCCACAAAACAAGCTAACCAGTGGGTCAGGGACCCCCCGAGAGTCAGAACTTGAACCCACTTCGGCAAGTGACGCAACCTTCCGCCGGGACGTTTGTTGAGCGTTTCTTAGAGTTTGCTAGCCGTAATATATCATAGAACAATACAAACCGGTAAGAATTTATAATTCATTGTTGTACTTCGCTGCTCTGAGCCTCTTCAAGTTATTTCTTCTCATCTTCGTTCTATCTCGCCCAGAAGCTGAGTTTCGCGGACGTGGAAACCGCCGGCATGGAGTGCCGAGGTTTTGGAAATATGTACACACAAGTATACACATTCGGTCCTTTTCCGAAAGGACCGGCACCGAAACTTTTTTGGACATGGCTCGCCTTGCTACAGTTTACGATTTCTCGAGTCTTCGCCTCCACCCTGACGGTTCTCGCGTTCGGCAGAGTGCTTCTAAGAATAAGAAACTGCGATATGCAGCTGGGGCAGTACGGGATTCCCGAGGCAATTGGTTTGCGCGTGACGCTGCTGGATCAGGAACTGTTGGGCAATATCGAAAGGTGCAGGAGAAGGAAGAGCATGAGGAGGAATGGAACGATGTAGATGAAGGAGAGGAGGATGAGCTGTTTCAGCGCAAAGGAAAGGGAAAAGAGAAAGAGACGACAGGACGATGGCATGACCCGCGACCCGCAAAACGCCAGAAGTTCTTGCAAGACTTTGATTTTCTTACGCCTACAGCGAGTGGGTCTTCGCCGACAGATGCACTTCCTTCTTCTGTAATTATATCTTGTCTTTTAGTGGTAATTTTCAAATTTATCTGTCCCTCTAGGACCTACTCAAATCTATACACTATTTTGCGAGCTCGTACTATCACGAGCGAGGACAATTATTCAATGCTACAAAGGAGTATCGTCAGATGAGGAAGCAGAATAGATTAAAGAGACTTGAGAAACAGAAAAAGGTTGAGGCAGAACGCGAAGATTCTGGGGAATTGGGTCAGGATTCTGAACAAGACGAAGCAAACCGACCAAGAAGAGGTGGTAGGCAGAAGGGCGTCACGGGAAAAACAGTCTATCGAAAAGACATGTACAAGTTGTTGGATGGCTCTGCGTTGATGGCGATAGGTATGTGTTGAATCAGTCTTGTGTGACTTGCCTGAATGGTTCCTTCATCCAAGGAATGCTGATACAGGAGTATGTATCCCGAACACTGGAGGTCCGAATCCCGGACGGATGGGAAGACATGATGCGAGATGCTTACGTCGACGAAGAGCCTACGACATATAGCCACAAAGATAGTGGGTCGATTGTTGATGAAGGTAAGAAGCGCTTTTCTTTAAAGGGATATTTGCTTATGTTCAGAAGGGAATCTGGGCGATAAAGTAACAGATACTAATTCAGAGGATATTGCTGAAAAAGACGGCGATTCAGAGGAAGATGGAAGTGGAGAAGACGATGATGACGACGAAAGTCGTGAGGTCGAAGAGAGTGAAGTCCAACAGGATAATAGCGACGACGATGACGTGGAGGGGGAGGAGGAAGAGGCTGGAGACTAGATGATGAATGTTGCTTGAGACGGACCTTCTTGATCAGCAGTGGATTAGAATTAAAAATATGTATACTCTACGACATCATGTCTGTTTTGTTATCCCCTTCTTCCAATTTTCCTGCAAGGTCTTGGTAGTCGTAATCCGTGTAGGGTTATAATCAGGTGGTAGCGTGCCGTCGTCCCAGCTTTTCATGATATTGGCGCCTTGTACACCCATATGAATACCAGGGAAGATACGAAGCCGTTCCAAGCGACGTTCGCGCAGCTTGTTTTTTGGTAACATGCCAGAGACAGCATGCCGGATAATCTGCAGCATGAATTCAATCAAGTAGAGACAGCGTCACGAGAGAAACACGCACCTCATCCGGCTTCCGCTCCTGCATGTGCTTGTAAGGTGTCTCTTTGAGGCCTCCAGGGTACATAGTGTGTTTTCGGTAAAGAAGTTGCTCGTCTTTCCTGCCGGTGACCTTGATTTTTCGCGAGTTCGTAACGATGACATAGTCTCCACAGTCCACTATAGGAAGTAAGTCAACGACATGTCGTATCACAATGGTTTATAACGTACCGCCGGGATCGTAGATAGGTTTGTGCTTTCCCATTAGGACGAGAGCAATGCGCTCAGCTAGTTTTCCGAGAACACGGTCTGTAGCATCTACGTGGTGCCACACTCGGGCATATGCAAGGGCCGTCTAAGATGGTTGTGAGGATACAGACAACTTCCACGTCTAAGAGGACATACGTTGCCGATAGCTTGAGACATGTTGAGGTCGTTGTGAGGGACGACCGAGAAAAGTTTGGTCAGATTGGGTGAAAGCTTCCCACGGTCAGTTCGCCGTTCGTCAATTTCATCATGACCGGGCCATTCACTAACTGTTACTATGTGCTTATACTCGTGCAGACGCTTCCTAAAGTGCCCATCTGAGCTTACCTGTGTACCTGCAGTGTGCTTATGAATCTCGTCGATTCATTCTATTGGCGTGATGAAGATGCATGCACACCATAGTCATGGACAAGCCACGACGTTGGATCCCTCATTTCCAATGAACAAGTCGAATTGTCTCCAAGGACCCATCTGACACGAGGTCGTGCTCCAAAGGTCCAATATCTTGGACCAGATTTGAAGGAAGAGAAGGATAGTGGACGCGTTAACCCCAAAAATACATCAAGACTCTCTCATTCGCTCTTCGGCGAGTTTACCGACATCTTGGCTGTAGACAGGAAGGTCGAGGTTGTCAGCAGTCTTCGACGCTCTGGATCAACAAGTCAATGTATGGCGTCCCGGTTGTTTTCGGATGCACTATCAATGAGATTCCTGTCTTTCACTTTACTGATAACTGC
>JAGGAR010024134.1:0-18510 GCA_017657315.1 Termitomyces sp. K1Ag
TAACCAGAAATGCAAATGTGGTTGATATTGTACTTTTTCACTAGGTAGTCCATCACTTTAAGAATCAGTAGACTGTTGTCAGTGACAATTTTGCATAGTGCTCCCCAGTGGCAGATAATGTCTTCAAATATCCACTTGCCTACTGTTTCAGCGGTTTTGTGGTGTAACATGCAAAACTCGGGCCAGCGGACTAAAGAACATCTATCCTGGATTATGTATTTGAAGTGGCATGATGGCAGCATATGCATTGTGTCAATGTACACTTTTCCAAATAGCAGCGCTGGTGTGGCAACTGTCAGTGAGATGAGTACTTTTGTCATTTGGTGAACTTGGCAGATATGGCAGGTTTTGATGTACCAGGCAATGTCAGTGCTAACTTGTGGCCACCAGAAGCGCTCCAACAGTGCTATGCACATTGCATAGAGGCCTCAGTGTCCAAGATCGTTGTGCATAGCACAGAGAATTCTGATTCTGCTGTTGGGATCAGCAACTAACTTGTGCGTGCCAGCACAGTTGCATTTCCAAATTCTGCCTTCATTCAGGAAGAAGTTCACACCATAGTAGATGAACTTTTTGTACTCGTCATCGCTATAACCTTCTGGTCACTTGAGGTCCTCTAGCCACTTTTTGATCAGCTGGAAGCACTTTTCTTCTAGTGTGGCTTTCTTGCTTCTGGAAATCACGTTGTATGTTAAGGTCATAGTGTCGTTGCGATACTCCTTAGGCTTGTCACTAGTAGCACTGTAGCACTCAGGCTGTTCTTTGAAATTATTGTCTAGTGGATCGATGCACACTGATGTATATGTTAGTGTGATGGGAAAGGGTGTTGGGGTATACTGTTTGATCAGCGGTAATTTGGTATTTTCAGCACTGTCAGGACAGAGTAGTGGTATCAGAAGTTGAATGATATGCATGAAGCCATTCATTTGGTCAACCCAGTCAGCAAACTTGTCATTGTTGCTTTCATCAATTTTGGGATCATCAGGCTGTTGCGGTTGGCACGAAAGTCTGTTGGGACCATGGCATGCGCTTTTGATGTGGACCAACTCAAAGTGGAACAAGAGAATTGCTACTATCCAGCAATTCATACTTGCTGACAGTTGAACGTCAGGGTGTTGGAGCATACCCTTGATGTAGCATGCAATGACTTCCACAATGAGGTTTTGTACACCAATGAGATACATGCACATAGCCTGGAATGAGCAGAATAGTCCATATAACTTGAGCTTGGGTTGTCTATAGCAGGACTCATGCTCGTTAAGCATAATGGATCTGAAACAATTGTAGTGGCGCTGTCTTCTGTCTTTGCTTGAACATTGGCATAAGAAGTAACCAACAGCAATGCATGAGGTATCAAAATGACTGGATTGGGCGATTTGTAGTTGATTGGAACCAGCAGGTTCGCTTCTTTTAAGGCCTGAACCAGATCTTTCTGTGCAGCGATCTGTAAGTTGCTAAATTCAAAAGGGACATCCTTGCATATGAGTTTTACAATGTGATGGGCATGGTGTGCAAAGTTTTTGACAAAGATGTGCAGCACACCGATAGAACCCAAGAACATGTGAACTTCAGAAATCATTTGGCAAGGACCCCAGCGCTCTAACAGAATCAAGCGACTTTCTGCTGGTACATGCCCTTTGGGCATGCAGACGTGACTGAGGATTTTAATGATTGGCAAACAGAGTAGTAACTTGTGACCTGAAAATATGCTGCCAGAATATTTCATGCACTGTAATACGTGATTTAGAATCTGAAAGAACTCCCATAGCACTAGTTGAATATTAGGGTTGTTGGGATGGGTAGTGGGCACTTCATCAATCAGCTGCCAATCTTTTGGTCCTTTGATGCCAACATCATCTACAAAGACCAGTGTGTGACATGGAATCTCTGGCTGGAGTATAAAGACAACATTGTCATGGAAGATTGGTACTAAATTAGTCCAACCCATCAGTAGCGTGACTAGGCGTAGCATGTTGAAAGGAGTCTGAAAGGTCATGAGGTCACATGAGGTGGGATCGATTAGTTGCTGATTGTATCCAACATAGAGGTTGAGGGTGGTGCTGCAGATGCACCCAGCAAAGGATTTGGTGATGTGATTGGGAAAAGGTGGTACACTGGAATGGTGGATAGTAACATGATTGAGCAGCTCAAGACTGTGAACAATGTGGAGCTTTCCATTTTTCTTTAACACACAGAACCATCAGGAGTGGTAGGACAAATTTGAGGGCTCATACATGCCAGCGCTAATCTTATTTTGTATAATCTTGTGAATCTCTGGCTCAAGTCCTAGTGGTATGGGAATGTTGCACTCCACCCATGGTACATGTGGTATTGTCAGGATGATGATTGGCAGAAAGTATATTGGATTGAAGCTGCCATGCTCTGAGTCTTCCCAAGCAAAAGCATTACTTTGTTTCACAACAAGGTCTATTAGCACGTTTAGCTTGTTGGTTGTTAAGAATCTGGTGTCATGATTTTTTATGAATTTATCCTTATACTCAGTGGTGAATCAGTTGGTCGGCACAAATGTTGGCAGATTTGGGTCAAGTGAAGGCATGTTTTCCAGTGGATTGCCAAGAATCTTTCTTTTGATATAGAATGTTTCTGGAATGCTGTTGGCAACTGGTTTGGTCTTCAGCGCCACGGGTTTATACTTTTTCTTCACCTGAACTCCCTTGCGCTTGACTGGGCCAGATTCAAAAACATAGGTAAAAGGTTTGTTGGTGTTGTTTTCAGCACTAGTTTGGTTGGCACATATTGTGCTGAGCAGAGGATCGAAGATTTCATTGCTGCTGTCTTTCCCTATGAAGATTTTACCTTTAGTGGTGTCAGCAATACTACAACCATAGTCAGAAGTTGTATCGTAGTGTGGGGAAACATAGGTAGAAGTTTTGGAGGTTGCACATCCAAGTAAGAAATTGTCGCTAACTAAAACTGAGTCAGTGGTAGCAAATTGAGGAAATAATTGGGAAGCGGTAAGGTATAGGTAAGCTAGGTTTTCTTTAAACTTAGAAGCATCGTGTGGCAAAGACTGAGCACAATTGGTATATATATGAATAGGATCATTGGTTGTACTACAAATATTCAAAGTTTTAGGCATGGTGCAACATGACAGTATGGAATCATCAAGAAGGGCATACTGAATGACTTTTACACTACCTATCTGATGGTTGTATTCAAGCGTGAGCGCTACATCTCCATGATTGCTCTTGATCACTTCATCAATGCAGGGTGAAAAAGGGTAGGTCACATCAGGTGGCCAATTAGGCGGAATGAGGATGGTAGTGGCATTGGTCTGAGTGTGCCACACTTGTAGGTAGGCATGGTTCAGCAAGTTTTAGTGTTTGGGTCTGTCATTGTTAATAGTGTTGTTCCTTTGTCAATAGTAGCAATGACACTTTTTGTGAGGACATCAAACAGAGTGCCAAGTAAGATGTCATAGGCGGGTTGGCAAATGATATGATATGTATTTGCAAATATAAGATGATGTCATGGAACAAGCAAGGGACATTGCGTGTGAGGCCAAGAGAGCAGTCGATGGTTCCATTAGCACTTTGCATGTGTAGTATTATCTTCAGGTCATAAGTCAAACCAATTTTATCAAAGAGTTTGCTAAGTATTTTGGTTGTTCAATTGACTGAGATGATGGGGCTTCATTATAGTATTGGCCATCTTTCTTCTTGTCAGGCTTACTGATAATTTTATCAACAGGCAGCGCGTAATGTTGTGGTGGAATACCTGCAAAGAGGTGTAGTGGGTCAGCACTTGGCGCTATGTCTGTTTCAGGTTTGTCTTCAACTGTAGGTTTCATTGGCGCTTTTCTTTTCACTTTCTTCTTTGGCAGCTCCATATCATCATTGTTGGTATTCAGGTTTATAGGTGGGGTTTGGGTGGTTTTGGGCTGAGTTGGTTGCATTGACAATGGATTGCTGGGGCCTGCTTTGGCATTTGGTTGCACAGGGCAATAATCAGCTAGCGGCCACTTTGCTTTCAGGATGCTGACCCCATCGGCGATTTGGCACTTGCAAAATTCTTGAAGTTCAAGTTGATTCTGTATATATTGCTTGCGCAAGGAATCAAATTGCCACTGAAGGTCATGATATGCTTGGCCATCTAATGGCAGCTGTGGAACACTATTAGATGATTGTGTGGGTGTCACTGACTCAAAGAGCATAGTCTGAATGGTCACTTGTTGGACTGGCTCAGTGCTGGCATTAGTATTGGCATTGAGATTGCCAGTCGCAATGTTACCAGGATGTAGGTGGTGCCACTCATTGATGTGCTCTTTATTGAGAGTCTTATCATTGTAAAAGGGGATCCAGGCACCAGTTGATAAGATAACCTTGTTTTTGGCATTGTGCCTGCATTTCCCATGCAAGATGTATTCTTCTAAGTCGTTGCAGCACCCACAAACCATAGTATGACCAAGACCACCACAGAAATGGCAGCTATCGGGCAAAGGTGGTCAGTTCAGTCAGGCCACCACTGACGATTCAGTAGCAAGTGTAGCACTGAGTTGGTCAATTGTGGAGGTTATAGCTGTGTTAACAATATTGCTAATTTCTTCTTTCTTAACAAAGCCG
Source organism: Termitomyces sp. K1Ag (assembly GCA_017657315.1). NCBI lineage: Eukaryota > Fungi > Basidiomycota > Agaricomycetes > Agaricales > Lyophyllaceae > Termitomyces > Termitomyces sp. K1Ag. The sequence goes on from JAGGAR010024134.1 coordinate 4,584, forward strand.
CTGCTGCTGCCTCCAGAAGCTACTGGTTGCATGTGCTGTTGTGTTTGTGGTAGCGCTGGCAGTGCTTTGTTAAAAAGATCTGGCACTGGCAGCATACCACTGAGATGCAGTTGTAGTGCCGTTGTCTGCGATGTTGCTGTGTCAGTATTATGTAGTATCCATTTTCCAGCTTTGTATACTTGAGAAACATCATAAGGTTCATTGGGATGGTAATGAGGTATCAAGATCTCAAGTTGGCAAGATCTCAAGTTGGCAAATGATTTTGGTCCAAAGGCTGGTTTGAAAGCCCTTTGGAAACTCACAATTTGCTTTGCTCATAGCAATTCAGTTATGATCCATTAGCCATTTTGTAATCTGCTGGAACACGCAGTAGTAGTCAGATAGCTGTCTGCACATAGTTATACCTCTAATAAAAGTGTTGCTGATGTGTTGCTCAAGATCATTCAAGGTCCACTTTGCCTCTTCTTCTGCACTGGGATAGAGTTGGATGATCACCGCTTTCCACTCATCGTAAGTGTAGTGGCGCTGTTGCAGCATGGGAGTGTTAGCAGTAGCAGGGGCATGAACAAACCTCTGTACTCTTCAAGTCCCATCCAAAGTTCTGCTGTATCATAAGTCACATAGTGTGCGGCAAAATCCTTCTTTTGTGCATCCTCTGCGATGTTACAATCATGAAACAGATACTCCAACTCTTTGAAGTAATAGGGGAGCTCAGAGGGCTTGCCCTCATTTCATCTTGGTGCAGTTGAGTGTTCACGTGTCAGCATGCAATTTACATTAAGTTCATCAGCCATTCTGCATTTAGTATGTGATTGAGATAAAGGTTGATCAGGAGCAGTTGTAGTTGTTGTTGGTTGAGCAGTTTGAGTTGGCAAAGATGGAGTGCGTTGGCATGATGGAACTGAATAGAAAGCTTCAGAAAGCAGCGTTAGCGGCGATAGATTCTCATCTTTGAGGGTCTGTGAAACAAGATCAGCAATGTCATTGAGAGTTAGACGCACTTTTGCTGTCACAAGTTCATCAGCGAGATTAGTGATTAGCAGCAACGATGATGTTGGTGGTGGTGTTGGTGGATCAAAATGAGTCAGGAAAGTAGGAGGTGGTGGAAATAGTGTAGTCTGACTAGTGGAAGGTGCTGGCTGCTGCTGTAGTGCTTTGCAGCAATGTTTCTGGGTTTGAGTTTCTGGCAAAATGATTAATTAGAACCCCTCATGGTGGGCTCCAATATGATGACAACACTACTTTCCTGGGGGTGTGCTTACCAAATTACCCAATCCCAACACGGGGAGGTAGTGACAAATAACAATATAGGGCTCTTTTGGGTCTTATAATTGGAATGAGTACAATTTAAATCCCTTAACAAGGAACAATTGGAGGGCAAGTCTGGTGCCAGCAGCCACCATAATTCCAGCTCCAATAGCATATATTAAAGTCATTGCAGTTAAAAAGCTTGTAGTTGAACTTCAGACCTGGTCAGGTGGTCCACCCTCATGATGTGTATTGCCTGACTGGGCCTTACCTCTTGGTGAGCTGGCATGCCCTTTATTGGTGTGCATTGAGGAACCAGGACGTTTACCTTGAGAAAATTAGAGTGTTCAAAGCAGGCCTATGCCCAGATACATTAGCATGAAATAATAGAATAGGAGGTGTGGTTCTATTTTGTTGGTTTCTAGAGTTGCTATAATGATCAATAGGGATAGTTGGGGGCATTGGTATTGAGTCACTAGAGGTGAAATTCTTGGATTGACTCAAGATTGACTATTGCAAAAGCATTTGCCAAGGATGTTTTCATTAATCAAGAATGAAGGTTAGGGGATTGAAAACAATCAGATACCATTGTAGTCTTAACAGTAAATTATGCTGACTAGGGATTGGGCAACCTCAAATATGATGTGTCACTCAGCACCTTATGAGAAATCAAAGTCTTTGGGTTCTGGGGGGGTATGGTTGCAAGGCTGAAACTTAGAAGAATTGACAGAAGGGCACCACCAGGTGTGGAGCCTGCAGCTTAATTTGACTCAACACAGGGAAGGTCACCAGGTCCAGACATAACTAGGATTGACAGATTGATAGCTCTTTCATGATTTTATGGGTGGTGGCGCATGGCCATTCTTAGTTGGTGGAGTGATTTGTCTGGTTAACCTTAACCTGCTAAATAGCCAGGCTGGCTTTTGCTGGTCACTGGCTTCTTAGAGGGACAGGCAATGGGTGATGCACAAAATTCATCATAGATTGATGCTGTTACCTCTTCAACATGGGCAGCACCATCATTGTCCATGCCATAACCTGAGGACATTGTCCTCTTGCATAGATGATTGAGCCAGCACTGACTCATAGCCAGGCTCATTGCTGGTGGGGTCAGGAAAAGGGGGCAAAATGCTATCCACATTCAGTGGCAATAGCAGTCCTGACCAGGGTGCAGCTTTGTTGCTGGGTGTGATGGTAGGAGCAGTGCTAGCCTGATGCTATCACTGTTTCTGACAGCACACTCTCCTGAGTTCAGATATGCTCCTGGTTCAAGTCCATGCTGATTGGGTTAATATATATCCTGAGACATGGCTTGCTCCTGCAGTTCCCTATCATTCTGGTGCTGTAACATGAGATGGTAGTGATCACCATCAGTTATTTCCCTCCAGCCATCCCAGTCTGTGATGGCAGGTGGTATCCCATAAATGTCCAGTTATTGGGTGTATTTGTCATTGATAAGCAAAGCCTCATCTTTCCGTTGACTTCCAGCATGGAATATCTGTGCTAGTACAGTGACTCCATATATATATGCATGGTCCACCTGATTGATTGGGATGTTGTTGTGCAGTAGGATGTATAGTGCATCAACATTCAAAAAAGTCTCACCAAATTCTTCAGATATACACACCTGGTGCAGTAACATCATGGAGGGTAGCATTGGTACTGGCCATAAGTGATGATCTAGGTTGGCATTGCATGTGTCAATGGCTTCTTTGTAGAGGCCAGGTCAGGCAAATATATAGGCAAGTTGCCTATGAACATAGCTCTTAGACAGCACACTGGTGCACAACATGTGCACTAACATGAACATGAAAAGGATATGCATGGCTTTGTTGACTGCCAATCCACTCCAAGTATTGGGCATACCTGGTCATCTATACAACAAGGCATACAATCTCAGATAGTCAAGATCAAATGGATCTCAGGGCTTTGGCATGTTAATTCCAATGAATGATCACTTTCCATCTTCTCAGGGTTGAGAGTAGCTCAATGGAATCAACAGCCATGGCACATAAGCTTGCTCCCCCAATGTAAAGGGACTGGAAATATTCCTAAATTTCCATGAGCATAGTCATTGTCTCACCTGGACATCACAACATCACAGGCTAGTTAGCCTGCTCAGGCACCCCCCCCCCCTTAATATGGGTAACAAGCCAGGAAATTCCAGATCCTTGCCACTACCAATACTGTTGATTATATGCATAGTTCGATACCTTCAGGCAGACTAGTAGATAGTGTCAGCATGCATCTCATCACATTACCAGCTTCCTGCCCCACATCCTGCCATCATCACTTACAAATATATGTTTGTCATTGTCTTCCCATGCCCCACTGCTATCAGTGCTGACCTCAACATCTGCTAAACAACACCATATCTTTGGCATCTCCCACCCATCTTTCCACACAACAATCAACACTTTCCTGCACCCTCAATATCCATCCTCAACATCAGCCAAACAACATCACATCTTTGGCATCTCCTGCCCATCCTTCCATGCAATGATCAATATTGGACAGGACAGGGTTGCAAGGGTGGGAATAAAGCAGGGACAAAGGTATGAATTCCATAGTGTAGCATAGCATATAGCGTATATGTAGTATCAACTAATCTAAGGTTTCTGTGGCTAATTAGAATTGTAAAGTAGTACAAAATAAGGTTTGACCTAGTGATTGCTGATGCTTACCATAATGGGTAACAACATGGCCAGTCTTTTGTCCAACACTCCCCCTGAGTGGTTGCATTGTATTGAAGAGGAAACAATGAAGAAATAGATATAAAGAACAAACTTTTGAGATGCTCCCCCTGACTTTGAGCTCCCCCTAGAATGCAAGACATCTGACATCCCAGGCAGAAACAACAGCTGAATTTGCTTGTGGGGCAGTGGCGGCAGCAGTTGTGGGTGCTTTTGGGAACAGTCTCAGTGCATTCACTTTGATAGTGTCCCATCTTTTGACACTTAAAGCACCTGATCATTGATCAGTCCCATTTTGGTTTCATGTGCATAAGAAAAGCAGTGGCAGTGCTACAACCTTCGACAGTGGTGACATTGGCATATTGACAGGTTTCCTCATTGAGTATGTGTCCAATCACAAAGTCAAGGTCAGTCAATAGTGGGTGTGCATTGAATGATACAATGAGCGAGTCATAAGTCTGAGGGAGTGAACCAAGTAAGACAGCGATTGTGAGTGCACCAGACAGGGGATTGCCAAGATTCTTGAGCTTGTTAGCAAGTGTGTGTAAATCTCCAATGTGTGTACACAATGTCATGTCAGGTGCAGGCTTCAGAAAACTCATGAACTTTCCCCACAATGCAACCAAGCTCCTCAATCCAGATGCCATATGAAATTCCTTCAACTTCCTCCACATCTCCACAGGATCATCCTCATGCCCTTGAACATGTGCAAACTGGCTCGTCTCCAATCTCCTAATGATCTCTGCTGATGCCAAGTCCCTCTTCTTTGACCATGCCTTCACTGCCCTCAAATTAACACTCCCTGGGGGGGCATAATCCCCTCCTCTCCACCTGCACCAAGACCTTCTTCTTCAACTCTGTGCATATCTCAAACTCCCAAGCATCATAGTTCTCATTCTTCAATTTGGTGTACAAAGACTCCCCCATTTGGATAGGTCAAATTTCCTTTTGTGTGTGTGTGCATGCCTCAGTGCAGTCAAGGGCTTCATTTCTCTGCCTCAGTACAGTTGAAGACTTCTTGGTCTGCCCCAGTATAGTCGGGGACTTTGGCATGCCTCAGTACAGTTGAGAGCTTCAGGTTATGGTTTATGGTCTGCCCCAGTACAGTTAGGGACTTTGGCAGTGGCTTGTTCAGGTGCCTCAGTGCAGTTGAGGGCTTCAAGATCAAAGAAGCAGGGTTCTGTTGACAGCAGCAAGATCAGATTGAGATTTCAAAAGAAGCGTTGGGCGTGGGGCCCATAACCTATTGGACAGGACAGGGTCATGAGAGTGGGAATGGCACATGGCACAAGACAAAGCAGGGACAAAGGTATGAATTCTGTAGTGTAGTGTAGCATATGGCATATATGTAGTATCAACTAATCTAAGGTTTCTGTGGCTAATTAGAACTGTAAAGGAGTATGAAATAAGGTTTGACCTAGTGATCGCTGATGCTTACCATAACAGGTAACAACATGGCCAGTCTTTTGTCCAACAATCAACACTTTTCCACACGCTCATTGCCATCAATACCTGTCCTCAACATTGGCCAAACAATGTCACATCTTTCACACAATGATCAGCACTTTCCCATGCCCTCACTGCTGCATCAATCATTGACTTCTACACTTTGGCCACCTATCACTCCCCACATCAATCAGTGCCTTCCCCTGCCCTTCCCCATCCAAGTACCCCTTCACATAAGCAAGTATATACATTGAACATACTAGTACCTACCTTCCCTAATAGAAGTTGATTTTTCAAGTCATCTACTGAAAGATTCAACACAATACAATTGATAGGGAGGTAAGTTACAACTACATAGTCCAAACTAACAATCAGAATCCTAAGATGACAGCGCTGCCACTGTCAATGATGACAAAGCTTTGTTCTTGCATGGACCTCACTTCTTCCCAGCATCACAACATTGCTTGCCCTTCTTAGCATCGGTTGCTATCATGCCTGGAACTGAGTTGATGAAGATTGACAGCATGGCACTGATGGTGTTGGTCATGTTGACAATGGGCCCCTGTGGCTAAGTCTCTTGAGGTGCTGGTGCTTGGTCTTGCACACCAAGCATTGTAACATCTGAGGACATGGTGGTGGCAGCAGCAGGAGAGATTGACATGGGGGAAGGGGTAGGCAAAGAGGGTGACATGTCTGGGTCCTGCACACTGAGCATTGGATTGTCTGAGGATGCAGTAGCAGGAGAGATTGAGGGGGAAGGGGTAGGCAAAGAGGGCAACAACATCTGGCAAACATGTCAGGAATAAATTTTGACATTTGACAATATATGTACCTGATGCTGATGTGGCTGCCTGACGATCCACAATCCACTTGTCCTATTCCTCACACTCCATTTCATGGAAGAAGGTGGTCCTGGATGACCACACGCCAAGGAGGACATCAATTTCAGGTTGAGTAAGCTCACTGGGAGCTATGAGCCTCTTTATGGGCCATTTTTCAATGACCACACCATAAGGAACCATGAACTTTTCATCAAAGCCTACAAGTGACATGCAAACTTTGCCATGAACAGTCTCCTCTGCTTGGGTTTTAGGAACAGTACAGAAGCAATCATTTGGCAAACTCATGAAGCAACATATTGATTAGATCCTTTAATTTTGTCTTCAATTCTGTGGTTGTTGACGTGTGCTTGTTGATCATACCTACAAAATAGACTTTAAAATGCGAGTATGGAGCAGTTTGTAAATAGTTTGACAAATCTTCAATGCCAGCCAGACAGTAAGCTTTGAGATGTGATGCAAGGTCCATGAGGGTTATTTTGAACTGATGAAATAGAAACTTGCATATGCATTCTGTTGTGCAGGTAGTCCAGGGGTGAAGAAATCCATTGCTTGACAATCAGCAAGCAATGATGAGCATCTCCATGCCTGTATGTGCATGGAGTGCAACCATCTGAGGTGTGGGAGTCAATGTGTCAATCAATACTGAAAGTTTGTAATACTCACATATTTTTCAATGGCAGCTAAGCTCTGGCTGGCATTGCCATAAGATTCTAATGAAATGTTATGTTTCCCAAAGGTAGTGTTGGCTCTGTGTTCTTTAAGCTCAGCTACCAGAGGATCCATGACTACAATATGACTACAATCTTCTCCTCTTCTGACATTGCCTTCCATTTCTCTTTGATAGAAGCAGATATCTTATGAACTTTCTTATGGTCTGAGCCCTTGCCACAATCTCAGTCACATAGTCAATCATGTACATGAATAGATAAAAGAATCCATTTACCTTGATTGACTTTCTGTGCTTCATGACACAAGAACGCATTCCATTGTGACACTCCACATTGCTCTGCTTTCAGACAACCCGTTTGAGGGATGTCTTCTTTATACCATTGAACTGTATGACTGCCAAACTGTTCATGAAGCTTGATGGCTTCTTCATGGAGAAGATTGGTAACAGCATTACACGTGGTCAAGTATGTGTTGTGGTCAGCATCGCGTTTTCCTTTAGCTTCTTTTTTTTTGGCAGCAGTCTTCTTATGCATGGCATGCTTCTTCTTGAGATGAATAGGCTGGCAGCAATTGAGGTCCACAAGGAACTTTTGAGTTGAACTTCGATAATGTTTGGCAGCTTCAATAGTCTTTGACAATGACATGAGAGTCGGATGCATTCTCTGTCAGAAAGTGACAATAGCAACTTGAATAAATATTCAACACATCAGATGTACATGTGACATGCAAGAATCTAGGGATAAAGACTGAAGTCCCAGATCCATTCTGCCTCTGCCAATGGAAGCCCTTCATAATAGATAATTTGAATGAACTTGGCTTGCTTCCCCTGCACAGAGATGAAGGCCTGTTTGAGCACTGCAATGGCATCCTGGTTGTAACTGTGGCTAATGAGATATTTGTCAATGACCTCCACAAAAGAGAAAGACAACATGACAGGGGGGAAGACAGGTGTCTGGATGGTTGTGATGATTTCAGATAGAGATTGGACATGTTGATAGAAGAACAAATCAGGAACTGAAGATGAGCCAGGTGAGGGGCTGAAAGTATCAGCAAACATCAAAGAAGCAGAGGAACCAAAGGACATGTTATCAACTGAAGAGTATACTGTTAGGTTAAAGTAGCTTGAAGTTCAATAGGATGACATACAATCACTTTGAAGGTTTGGCATGCTGGGAGTCTTTGTATAGGGAGTTGAGGTGGAGGCTTTGGGTTTCATAGGGTCTGCAGGTGCAGCTGTTCCACAATTCTTGCCTTTTGGGGCAGCCAATTTCATAGGAGTCACCATTCTGGACGGGGTCAAGCAAGGAGTGTCAGAGTATACTACAAATTTGGGATCATGATCAGTTGAAACTAGTAGAACATGTTTAGTCTTCAAAACATGGAAGATTGGATGGTGCTCACAGTTATTCAGAAAATCATCACCTATGCAGCAAGTACCCTTTGATATCAGGAAAATGAGAGCACTGTGAAGTGTCAAGAACTGAGAGCAAATGGCCTTGTATTGAGGACTGATGGACATCTGAGCTTCCACATTTCCAATGCCATCCCTGCAGAACAAAAATCATGCAGAAAGAAATGAATGATGTGGTGGAATAGATGTACCATCTTGTATAGATGCCAGGTATCTGTCCCCAATACATGGCATAGTAATGACCACAAAACTGGGAGATGAACAGGGACCGCATGATTCTGTCTTGCATCTCTTGATAGCTGAGCTTGTCCTTGACCATGTGCTGGATGAAGGCTTGAAGGCAGTCAATCAGTTGGGCTTCATGATATGTCACACATTTGATGAGTAATGGAAATACATCTCAATGGTCACCCCAAGGAAAAAATGGCCTATAGGATCACAATATCAAACAAGTTTGATTTGAAGTAGATGTATACATATATCTCTGTCCTGATGCCAGGTTTACCACCTAAGACAATGACAATACGGTCTTTCATGAGTTAGTTAAACACTGAGGATAATAAATAGTAAGATGAAAGTCAGTGATTGGTGGTATAGTAACAGTTGATGCTCTCTGACTTCAACTTTATAAATAAACATTCTACCAGACATCTTCTCAGCAAGACACCTGCAATCTTCAAAAATAGATGATGATTGAAAACTGTAAGGGTGACGATGACCTGTGGGATACTTCACACAACCAAGGAGCCTACAGCCAAGCAGCAGGGCAACAAGCGAGCACAAGGTGGGCAAGGAGCAAGTGAGGAGCAGAGAGTGAGGAAGAGATAAGCAAGGAAGCGGATGCAGCACTGAGTGTGCTTACAGTTGGTTCAGTAGATAGGACTAGTGAACATTGCTATTGTTTGGTCTGAGGATATTCTATCCTGCAAACCACCTTATATACTACTACATCACTAGTAGCTAATGACTAACACTACATGACTCATCAGCCTGTGGTATGTAAAGGAGTATGACTAACAATAATTGATGATGAGTAAGAATCTGGTCATGTGACTTGTGTGGGTGACTAATACAAGACAAAAGGGGAATAGGGAAGGTCAGGCAGTCAGTCAGGTGGCTAGGGATGCCTACAACATCGGACTAAGCCCAGAATAGAGTTGGACACTCAGGAAATTGAGTAGTCCCCTTATAAAAACCATTCTAGACACCAATTGACAGATCTCCAATGAAATTTATAATGGCATCTAATTCCCAGACTTCATTGTCATTGTCATCCTCAACTTCTGGAATGCTGTCATCAATATCCACTTTGTCTGAGTGACCCAGTTCCATGACTCCATTGCTTTGGGCCACAGTGTCCACACACATTGAACCCTTCTTCATGCCAGGTTTAGGGACACCTGAGAATCTAGGAAGTGAGTGTATCTGTGAGATTTTGGCAGGCAGGTGGGCATTGACATGATGGCGGCATGTGACAAATTCTTTGATGGCCTCAAAAATAGGCAAACCAGACTTCTTGAGTTCAAATAATGCAAAGCCCGTGACCACTCCAGAGTTGGTTGTGGGGGATCAAGTTTGTGAGCAGCTTTATTGTATGCAGCAATGGCATTCCAAATAGCATTACAATGTGTCTGTAGTGATTTCGCAATATGAGTATGCATTTTATAAGCTTCATCAACATGAGTACATGCTGCAAATGAGTTAATTGACGAAATACATACCTGTGTGGCTGAGGTTGAGCTTTTGAAGTTCAAAGAGCCGCTGAATGACAAGCTTTTGAAGCTTGTCCAGGGCCTTTTTGTACTTCCTCCTTGAGATATACCTTGCTATTTCAAGGAACTCCAGAGATGAGAATGTCCAGTGCTGTTCTTGACTGATCCCAAGTCTTTCTTCAAGAAGAGTGATGTCACAGGTAAGTTGATCTTGGTGTTCATCAGCATATCATCATTCTGTCTCTTGCTTCTGAGTTTTTGACAGTGTGGAGGCATATGTTTTGGTCAAAGCATCATCAGGAGTAGAGTTTAGAAATAGAGTATTGGTTGATCTATATTTCTCCCTGGATCAATACAGAATTGATGAGTTACATGGTTTGCATAACAAAAATGGTGTTCACAAAAATGCTCAACATATACAATCTTGAGTAGGTGTTCCTCAGGTTCCTTGCCAAGAGTCAAAAAATATTCTTTTTTTTCCAATCTCCATTTTTCAAGGTCCCCATCATGAATGTTGAAGTCCTTCTTTGCGAGCTCAAGATCAGGGCCATTACCATTAATGATTTTGAGTGCTTGAGTGTAGTTATTGTGGAGCATGGTTCCAAGATTCTCGTACTTCTCCTCATCCCATTGATGGAAGTGAAGATCAATAAATACTTGCCAACAATGTTTTGTCATATAACAAGTGACCAAAGCAAGCAAATTTGATGCGCTGAACACATGTTCAAGAGTCTCAAGATCTTTGAGGCCCATTCCTTCAATGATGTTCAGATGATACTGTACCTGACACAGGAAATGGTGGGAATATCTGTGGAATGCGTTGACGCAGCAACGGCATTGGCATTCCTCAAATAACCTGCCAAGAGAACTCTGGTCAACAATGCCTTTTAACAAGCAACCAATGTTGTATGCTGATAGAAACCCTGGGGGAGCAAGGATGGCCAGAGGATACTTTGCCCTGAAAACAACTTTGATATTGGCTCAGGGCTGTTGGATCAAGATGCAACTTACAGTTCTCCAGACTGCATTATGTCAACAACCCAGAGAATGAAACCATGCTGACATGCACTCGCAAAAATCCCTGACTTGTCAAAGACTGCACACATCTTCTTGTTAGCTTCAATGGCAGCAGCCTTCCAGTTCTCTGCACAAGGGGCATAGACACCGTCTGTTGTGCCATCAGCAGGTCCGGCATCTACATTGGGGATGGGCATTGGAGTGTCTGGATCATCTTCTTGATCATTTGATGAATCCACATGCAGTAAGTCAGCTGTCAGTGTTGAGCAAGTGTTCTTGACCTCATGAGCAAACTGATCAACAAAATATTGCTAAGGTAGTAGTCACTATCATTGAACATCCTCAAATTGCCAACCTGACAGTCACTAGCAAGTCGAACTCTCTTTAAAGAGTTGTTCCCATTGAGTATGAACATTCAGGAGAATTGTAAGGGAGGCTCATCTTCTAGCTGTCAACAATGTGTCAATAGCAAATAAATTGATGATGGCAAGAATTGCATACCACATAGCTACAAGGGGGCAGGTGTTCAGAACCCTCCAGTTCTCTCCATTGTGTCTAAGCTCCTTGGCAACATGCTGATCAACAATACAAAGGATGGCAAGGTACATGTCAAAGGCATTTGACAGTGCATTGCAATATCTTTGAATGTATGGAATCTGTTAATAATATGAGTTTTGGAAGCAGGAAAATGATCATTCCTTACCATGTACAGGTCACAGAGGACCTTTGCAAATGCCTCAATACTAAAAGATGCCTTACACCTCCTGATTTGATGGTAGAGTTCCAGCATATATAGGGATATTGCAATAGATGAGTCTTCTGGAGTTGATCCAAGGTAACCTTGATGCATGAGATCCAGGGCAATCAACTTAGAAGATTCTGTGCAATGGATGGTGACATACACATTGAAGGTGTAGAGATCAACGATGGTAATCATAAAGTTGTATTTTGGAACAGTGTCAGGCTCAGGTACTGATGTTGTCTTGTCTGTAGAGTATTTCCATGTAAGATACGCATCTGCCAAGTGTTCCATTAGTGGTTCCCAGTTGCGCTGCAAACATTGTATCCTTTGTCATCAAGTCCAACTGTCAATGTTATATCTTCTATGAAATCTTTGTGATTGCTAAGTCCTTGCTCTTAAGGGAGAGGGAGACACTCACCAACTATCAATTATGTCTTGCGCCACAATGTCTAGGGGTTCCTGAGGGACATCTGGCATGGGTTCATCTTCCCAGGCATCAGGATGACTGTCACTGTCACTGCCAGGGAGCCCTGTATCAGATGTGGCCATGGTGACCTGAATCTCAGCTAGAATTTGATGTGATTTGGTACCAAGACCTGGGTATGTCACTCAACAATGAGCATGAATATCATGTGGAGTACTCACCTTGGATGCTGTGCTCATATCTCTCTCAGGCAAGCTCTTGTTCATGTTGAAAGCCATTGAGCCCAAGATGGTGGCTCTTTTTACTATTCTCCTTAGGTACCTCCAGATTTTGGACTCTAACTCTATGAGAAATACCAGTAGCTTTGAGTTTACCCATAGAGCAGTCAATAAGAGTAAAATAAATAGACAATCTAAATCTAACAAAGGAGGGATAATCAAGAGGAATGATTGTGGCGGGGACAGACATGGGGGGCATCAATCAATGTTGTGCAGCAATGGCATGTCAAAGATTTGGAACAAGTATTGATGGTAATGAGGGCATGGAAAAGTGTTGATCATTGTGTGGAAGGATGGGCAGGAGATGCTGAAGATGTGACGTTGTTTGGCCGACATTGAGGACAGATATTGATGGCAATGAGGGCACAGGAAAGTGTTGATTGTTATGTGGAAAGATAGGTGGGGAGATGCCAAAGATATGGTGTTGTTTGACAGATGTTAAGGTCAGCACTGATGGCAGCAGGGCACAGAAAGACAATGACAAACATATATTTGTAAGTGATGATGGCAGGATGTGGGGTGGGGAGCCAGTAATGTGATGAGATGCATGCTGACACTATCTACTAGTCTGCCTGAAGGTATCGAACTATGCATTTATTCAACAATATTGGTCGTGGCAAGGATCTGGAATTTCCTGGCTTGTTAGCCATATTGAGGGGGGGTGCCTGAGCAGGCTAACTAGCCTGTGATGTTGTGATGTCCAGATGCATTGTCTTGTCCCAGATAGTTGAATGGCAATCCAGCATAATACATCTGAATTCATTGAGGAGGAGGTACCCTGTCATACAGTGATGGATATGCTCATATTAATGCACCTATCAATCAGGTTACAGTGACTTGGGATAGTATTAGTCAAGCAATTGGTTCCCTTTCATAGGGTGGCCTGTGCTCACACAAAGTCAAGTACCTTCTGGTGCTTGCAATGGAGAAAACTGTGGATTACTTGCTAATAGCTAAACCTGTTTGCAATTAACTACTTGAGAATCCATCACAACTGCTGTGAGTGTCCTTGTGACCATGCTAGTTGTTGGTAGTTCTCTCTGAAGACCATGATCTCTGTGGCTGTTATGGACAGGGTGAAGTGTGTCTAGAATTTGTGAGAGCAGAGAATAAAATGGTTTGACAGTTGGCCTCAGATGTTAATAAGGCTTTTGAAGACATCCTTGAAGCTAGCTATTGAATTCATTGACTAATTGATAAACTCCTGAATGAGAAAGTGACTTTATTGTCCTAACTATTGTGCATTGCATCTCTAGGGGCACAAGGACAGAATGTAATTATCTAGTTGATCCTACCAGTAGTACCAACCCTAGCCAGCCACTTTAGATGTCAATGTAACCCTAGATACTACTGCTAGTCAGTTAGCCACCAAGAGTCAATGTAACCCTAGTCAGCCACTCTAAGCTATTGTGATCCTATTCAGAGGTCAATCCAACCCTAGTCAG